>RJWJ010030886.1:0-19763 GCA_004363605.1 Indri indri | reverse complement strand
TGCATGACCTCCAGGAAGAAATCAGCTCACGGTGGAAGAGTGTTTGTTCTCAGACATTTATGAGACTAGAGCCTCCAGCCTGGAGTGGAAGCACCCGCAGCTCCCTTCGTCATCCATGGAACCTGGGCTCACCCTCTGCACTGGACAGGGATGGCGTAAAGAGCAACAGCAATGAGAAGAGAGAAGAAAGAGGGTCAGCAAGCACAGGAGCATCTGCAGGACACCCTCTCTGACACCAGGATACAGTTGTAATGCTAAAACATGAACCGTCCATCCTGACTGCCTCTACTGTCTTCCCAGGACCAAGAGAGATAATGGATCTGAAAGTCTCTTATAAAATGCTCTTTGGGTGCAATCAATGACCACCCAAGCAGAGTCTGGCAACCTCTTTCTTCAGGTTTCTGAGTGAGGCACTATTGACCTTTTGGGCCAGATGATTCTTTGTAGAAAACCACTGCTCCTGCAGAGGCGCAGGTGGATTTACTGAGTTGCTAATGAAGCTGTAACCTCAGAGTCCTTCATTTACACCAGCTCTTTCCAAAGACCTGGGAGAGGTCCTCATGATGTGTTCACAGAGTAAACATTTCTATAAAATTTTTGTTACAAAAAAGAAGATTTAAATTGCTGTTGGTTAAGATCACTAACTTCTTTGACTCCAACACTTTCATACCAAAATTTGTATGTTTAATTTTTTATCCTTTTCTTAAAGATGAACTCCCCTCCCCCCCACCAAATAGCCTAAGCTTCAGGCCCTGCAATACCCAGGGCTGCCCCTGAAGTGAGACAACCCTGGCCTCAAATCTCAGCTCTATCTTATCCTAACTTACTCAAGATTTTTTAACCTCTTTAGGCATCCGTTTCCTCATTTGAGAAATGGGTTTATTAATGGTGACTCCTAAGATTCTTGTGGAAACTAAGTGATAAAATACACGTAAAACTGCTTGGCTCCCTGCCCAGAACAACCGCACACTCAGTAAACGGTAGCTACTGTGAAGATAGTGATATATTATTTTCCTATGGAAAAGAAATGTGATGACTGCTTGAGTTGGGAGAAGGACTACCAGCTTCCCGAAGTGGGAGACCAAGATGCCATTGAAGGGCTAAAACATTTGGCTAGAACCATCACCAAGGAGAAAGTCTGGTTTTGAAAATGATGATGGGATATTCAAGCCTAGAGTCTCGGCTCCACCATGGAGAAAAATGAAGAACAGAGAACCCGGAACTAGCTTCATGGGCTTCTTTCTAGGACAAGCCCGTCCTTTAAGGGATCCTCTCTGTGTTCTGTGGGCGAGTGACTCCTCTGCAGACTCCTGTTTAAATAGATGCAGCATGGGGGGCCTTACAGGTATTAGTATCAATTCCATTTCTCACTCGGGATGGCGGGTTCAGGGGTTTCATTACTGAGGACTGAACTCTGATCTTTTTCTTTGCCCAAAAAAATTCCTTTCTAAGGGGGCCTGGTGAGTCACACCTACAAATGATGAAAACTCAGTAACAGGTTTTTATGCTGTGGTTTACTTCCCAACCTGATTCTAGTATAGCATCACATAAAAGACAGAAGACCCTTATCTTAACTCAAGCATTCCTTTTTGCTGATTCCTAATCTTTTGGGCAAAGCCTAACTCTTTCAGCCAATGGTCAACTAAAGAATCCCTAAATCCACCTATGATTTGTAAGCCTCCGCTTAGAGATGTCCCACCTGTTTGGGCCAAACCAACGTATGCCTTCCATGTATTGATTTATGTCTTTACCTGTAATTTCTGTCTCCCAGAAATGTATAAAACCAAACTGTAACCCAGCCACAGTGAGTCCTCTTGCTCAAGGCTTCTCGGGTGTGGCTCCAGGCCATGGTCCTCAAATTTGGCTCAGAATAAACCTCCTTAAATTATTTTACAGAGTTTGTCTTCTTTCCGTGGACATTATCCCTCTTTACACAGTAAGATACATTATGTATACTTTCTTTGCGTGTATACTGTAGTTTGCAGTTTCTCTAAGCTTAAAAAGCAGCATGGGTCTCCCTTGTCTTTGCCCCTGGTTGACTTTAATCTCCTGGGCCTCAGTTTCCACTTACGTAAAATAGACCTCCCTAGGGTCCCTTCTGGCTTTAACAGTGTATAAGGCTATGGAAGTCTTTGCCCAACCAAAAGGAACATTAAGAAATTGAGTCTGACAGCCTGTCTGAACGCCACCCCACTCAGCAGCAAAATGTATTTGTCTTGACGTCTAAAATGGAAGCTTAATTGCTGATAAGTGGCTGACAACTGGTAAGTGTGTTTTGGGTGGGTTAGAGGAGCTAAATCTGTATCACGCTTCAGGAGCCGCTCTACAAAGCTGGGCTTCAGGGAGTGAAGCAAGGGGCTACAGGTGGAGGAGGAATGCCAGCCTGGCCAGGGAGCCGTGGGGGCTGGGAGTGACAGCGTCTTCCACAGCCCCCCAGTAAGAAGTGACAGCAGAGACAACATGTGCCATTTATAGGACACTCACGATCTCCAGGTACCGTGCTAACTGCTTTTGTGGTTACGTAGTGCTTCTGACAATACTATGGTAATATTTAACGATGAGTATTGTTTACTGAGAACTTACTGCCAACCTCTATCTAAGCATATGATATAAAATATCTCATGTTGCCCTCACAACTCTTATGGGGTAGGTACTATTGTAATCCCCAAATTACAGATGGAGAAACTGAGGCAAGGCTGCCCAAGTCAAATAGTGAATGTATGGTGCAGCTGGGAACTGAACCGAGAAGTCTGGCTCCAGAGCCTATGCTCTTAACTTCTGTACCGTTTCAAGATAGCTCTGAAGGAGGCGCTATTAATATTATTATTTCCATTTTATGGATGATGAAACTGAGGCTCAGGTAGGTGAAGCGACTTTCCTAAGGCTGCAGAGTGCAAGTGGCAGAGCCAGGATTCACTCCAGGCTTGTGTGTTTTCAAAGCCCATGCTGTTTACAATCATCCCATACGGCCTCTGCAGGTAAGTTACCAAAGGGCTGCTGTGTGCCCAGCTCCGTGCTAGGATCCAGCTGCTTCCACTCCCAGGGAGGACAGAAGCCCTCCGGGGTGGAGATGCCCCATGGCTTAAATCAGAAAAGCGCCGCATCCCCATCTCCTCACTCCTTCCCAGGGGAGAAAGACCAGAAAAGGGCATGGTGAGGAGGGGGCGGGTATGTTGGTTTCCTGTGACAGCTGTAACAAATCTCCACATACTTTGTGGCTTCAAACGACAGACATTTATTTTCTCACAATTCTAGAGGCCACAAGTCCTACATCAAGGTGTCGGCAGGGCAGTACTCCCTCGGAAGGTGCTAGAGGGGAATCCGTTCCTCGCCCCTTGCAGCTTCTGGTCGCTGTTGGCCTGCCTGGGCCGGCAGCCGCTCCTGTCTCTGCTTCACCCTCCGTCACCCTCTCCTCTGTGTGTCCGTCTAATGTCCCTCTGCCTTGCCCTTACAGGGTCACTTTTGATTGCATTTAGGGCCCACTGGGATAAGCCAGGATAATCTTTGCAGTCTCGAAATCCTAAACTTGATTAAATCTGTAAATACCCTTTTACAAAATAAGGTAACATTCCCAGGTTCTGGGAATTAGGACAAATGTTGAGGGACCATTTTTCAACTTACTGCAGAGGGAGAAGAGAGGGAAAGAGAAACACATGTGGATGAAAGACAGGATGGAGTACCATGAGCACTGATTTAAGAGCCCCCTCATCTGTGCCTAATACCTAATAATTTCCCTTGACTGCCTTGCCTGGTTCCTCAGTGAGTCCGTACGAATCTGTCTGATATGCCCAACCAGAGTGTCCACCTTCCGTTCTGAGGCCCAGCAAGGCTAGGCTCAGCAGCCGTTCCACAGGCCTCGCCGGCTTGGCTTGCTACTGCGAGAACCCTAGTAGACAATGTGGCGTAGACAGAGGGGTCTGCACACCTGGGTTCTGGGTCTGGCTCTCTGGGGCCTTGAGCAAGACGCTGCTCTCCTCTGAGCCTCACTCCTGCCGGCACGCCTTTGCTCATGCCGTTCTCTCCATTCGGATCTCCTTCCCCCCTCGCTCTCTCCCCCCAGTCTCAGTTTATATATCACTTCCGGAAACCCTTTTCCTGACTCTCAGGGTGCGGCTAGCTGCTGACACTCTTGACAATTGGTAAACGTGTTTTGAGTGGATTAGAAGAGCTAAATCTATAATATCCTTGAAAAGGCCTGTTTCCTTGTCTATCATCCACACAAACTCACCGGACCGTGAGCACCTCAAGTGGCCAAGAGCCTAGAGCCTGACTGCTTGGGTTCAAATCCAAGCTCTGCAACTTATCATCGATGGGGCCTTCGACATGTTACTTACCCTTTCGTGCTGTAGTTTCCTCATCTGTAAAATGGGAATAATCAGAACAGTAGCATCTGTCATTTAGCATTAGGGTCAAAATTAAATGAGATATTATCTGCAAAGTGCTTAGAACAGTGCCCGGCATAAGGTGAGCGCATATTTAATGCTGATGGTCATCAATATCAATATTTGTGTCCTCAGGGTCTGGCACACAATGGGTGCTCACGGAAATGTGGATTGGAACCAGGTGATTTCCAAATTCCTTCCAGTTCTGCATATTTTCCAATTTTGTGCTAATGACAAGTTGGAGCAGGAGGAGCCAGGCAACAGCTACAGTGAAGGGGACGGTGATTTGAGCACATCCAAGCTCAGATCTGGCAGGAACCTAGCCAAGCATCTCATCTGGGATCCTGGTTCTTCCCCGAAACAATTCTGTCTCCTCTGTCTTTTCAGGCTCAGCCATCTGCTTTGGGTGCTCACTGAGGAGCCACTGTCTGAAAGGTGACATAAGCCTGAGCAGGTCAGCAGCTGACCAGCCCAGAAGAGGCCCTTTCGTCCATTTCCTTGGGTGGCCACAGTAGCAAGTGACACAGGAGAAGGGAGGCTCAGCCAAAAAATGCCTGCAGCCTTGCAGGGAGGCCTTGGGTCTGCTGTGATTAGCCACTCCCACTTCCCGTGTCCCTCCCTGACACACACACACACACACACACACACACACACACGCTTGCCCACAGGCTGCAAACTTTCATTTATTTATTTTTTGCCTTGATGGACCCATCTTAGAACTTATGACATCAATGGAAAGAGAACCAGAAACACACGTGATTTGGGAGGCCTCTAAAATGGTTTCTGTTATTTATCTATCTACTTACTTGTTTACAGAGACATGGTCTCACTCTGTCGCCCAGGCTGGAGTATTGTGGCACAATCATAGCTCACTGCAGCCTCGAAATCCTGGGCTCAAGCAATCCTCCTGCCTCAGCCTCCTGAGTAGCTGGGACTACAGGTGTGTGCCACTGCACTCAACTAATTTTTTAAATTTTTTGTAGAGACAAAGTCTTGCTGTGATGCCCAGGCTGGTCTAGAACTCCTGGGCTCAAGCGATCCTCCCACCTCTGGTGGGATCCCAAAGTGCTGGGAACATGAGCCATTGTACCTGGCCTATTTTATTTATTTTTATATGCTCTGCTGTTTTCTAAAAATCAACTTGAAGCACCATGAGGTTGTTCAGAGTGACCTGGCCTATGCTGGCACTGGACAAAGTTGTGTTTCCATCTTCCTGCCCCCAGGACATACACCCTCCTATCCCAGGTCCCTAGATTGTGGCTCTTCTCAGCCGAACATTGCCCAAGCCTGGCTGAGGTGGTCTGGTCTAGCAACCTTTCTCAGGGCTGTTTGCAGCAGAAAAGCACGGGAAGCCCCAGCACCCTACTCCTTCAGGCCTCAGTTCCCAGGAGCCCAGTGCTGTGGGAGATGGTCCCAGCTGGTCTTTCATACATTCATTCAACAAACATTGGCTGGTGCCAGGGCTGGGGATACAGAACAGAAAATGAGGATCCCGTCCCTCAAGACCTCACCAACTACTGGGGAGACATGCAAATTACAAGTAAGATAATTGCGATAATGGAAATGAGTACAAAATGCCACAAGAAACCAATAATAGGAGCTGACATTTACTGAGCTGTTACTATGGCTAGGGGTTCTGCTATGTACTTTATTATACATTATCACGATGACCCTCAGTGAGGCCCCATTTTACAGATGAGCAAATCGAGGCTCAGAGAAGTAAAGCAATTTGCCACAAGTCCCACAGGTCTTAGTGGCTGAGCCAGATCTGTCAGGCCGAAATCTGTCCGACAAGTCAGGGAGGCGTCACAGAGGAGGTGGCGTCTATATTGAGACTTGGAAGGTGAGTAGGAGGCGGCCAGGTGGAAAAGTTGAGGGGGAGGAGGGATGAAGACCAGCATTTCAGTCGAACCAACTAAATCTCAGCAACTTTAAGGAGTCCAGGAGGGCTGCTACTCCCCCTTCTCTTCCCACCTCTCATGCCCGGGAGTTACCCGTCCTGCCCAGCATCCACGCTCAGACCTGGAAGCCCATGTCTTCTGAGGAGGGGCGTTGTCTTCCTCGCCTCCTGGGCTGGTAGTATTTTGGAGGAGGCAGAGTGACAAGAGTACATACTTTGGAACTACTATGGTCTGAATGTTTATGTCCCACCAAAATTCGTATGTCGAAAGCCTCACTCCCACATGAAAATATTAGGAGATGTGGCCTTTGGGGGTGATTAGGTTATGGGGACAGACCCCTCATGAGTGGCATTAGTGCCCTTTATAATAGAGGCCTCAGAGACCCCTCACTTCTTTCACCACGTGAGGACGCAGCAAGAAGTCACCATGAATGAACAAGGAAATGGGTCCCCACCAGATACTGAATCTTTGAGAGCCTTGATAAATGCCTGTTTATAGACTACCCAGTCTATGGTATTCTGTTATAACAGCCTAAGACACGGACTAAACCCACCTGGGTTCAAATCCCAACTTTGGGGCTGGGCGCGGTGGCTCACGCCTGTAATCCTAGCACTCTGGGAGGCCGAGGCGGGTGGATCGTTCTGAGCTCAGGAGTTCGAGACCAGCCTGAGCAAGAGCGAGACCCCGTCTCTACCAAAAATAGAAAGAAATTAATTGGACAGCTAAAAATATGTATAGAAAAAATCAGCCGGGCATGGTGGCGCATGCCTGTAGTCCCAGCTCCTCGGGAGGCTGAGGCAGTAGGATCGCTTGAGCCCAGGAGTTTGAGGTTGCTGTGAGCTAGGCTGACGCCACGGCACTCACCCCAGGCAAGAGAGTGAGACTCTGTCTCAAAAACAAAACAAAACAAAACAAAACAAAACAAAACAAATCCCAACTTTGCAACGTTCTAGCCGTGCAGGCAAGTTGATTTCCCTCCCTGAGCCTCAATTTCTCCATCTGTAATAGGGGCATAACGCCACCTCCTAAGCTTATTCTAATGATTAACTGAGAGGAAGTAGCCAAATCTCCTGACAGGGGACATAGCGCAGCAAATGGCAGCTGTTATTGTTATTAGGAGGTGTGTGGAAGAACACTTCGATTCCAAATAGTTAATTTTCGGACTGGAACATTTTCCATGGGAACAGATGCCCAGTGGCTCTAGTGACAATCTGTGGGCAAAATTCTCCTCAGGATGCAACCAGGATTAAATTAAATGAGGTAATTCATGGATGCAATGTGCTTAGGCCGGTGTCTAGTATGTAGTGGGTAGGCTCCAAAAATGAGAGTTCTCCCCGATATTTATAATTCAACAAACTTTCTTAGGCAGACTTAAAATGGCTTTAGCACAATGTAAATAACCACGATTTATGGGAGATTTTTTTTTCAGGAATTCATCTCATGTTCTGTATCAAGGGACCCTGTCTCGAGCAACACTTCCTCTCTCTTTACAAACCTTGTTAGGCTCTGTCTGTGTACTTTAAAGAAAAGTTACTTTTTGGCAAGCTTGAATTGGAAAAGGTATATGATTGTTTTAAAACCAGAGATCTGGTTTGGGAGGTTGCCATGGAAACGCTTTAGTGTAAACTTTATTTTATAGAACGCCCGGCTAAGTAATTGGTCAGGAGGGAAGGCGAGAAGCTAAAAGCAATTTCCTCCAAAAGAGAAGAGAAAAGGCCAGGCACGTGCTCCCGCCTATAATCCCAGCACTTAGGGAGGCCAAGGCAGGAGGATTGCTTGAGTTAAAAGATATTTTCATGAGCCCTAAGGCAAGGTTAAGCCTACCAGTAATAAATAGTAGCTAAGAATTAGTGATCCTGGCTATTTATATTAAACTAATTCTTGCTCTAATTGCATATGCTTTAATATATTATTATCAAGAGTGTTAACGTTTTGCTAGTGTTTCACTGGTTGTTTTGAAAAGCAAGCTTTCTCTATGCGCTAACAACTCTCTTCACTAACTAATCTGCTAAACTTTGGAGCCAGCAGCTGGCTGAGAAATATTTACTGAGTGTTTCATGTTTTCCAGGCCCAGTGCTAGGCCTCAGGGTGCAGCAGGCCGGCGTCATCGTAGTGGACAGCGGCTTTTCCCTAATGGATTTCACAGTCTAGGAAGGGAGGCAAATATTCAATGAAAAATCACATAATTGCATTATAGTTTTTTAGATAAGCTAAAAAGGACAAATCCAATGATGTACAATCCTGTGTGAGCCGAGTATGAGAAGTATGAGCATAAAAGCAAGTACTAAAATATCACTCCTTCAGAACATGAGTCTCAGAACCCCAAAGCATGAACACCAAGAACGAGAATCCTACTCATGTGACTTCTGCATTCAGCAAATTTATATTTCATTTATTTATTTTAAAATTTATTTTAGTGTCAATTATGTGCAAGGCACAAGACAGACATGATCTTTGCCTCCGCAGGCTTGCACTCTAGGTGGGGAGAGAAATCTGCAGAACGACCTGTGATAGTTCTGTTATTAGCTAACAGTCACTGAGCTCTTGTTATGGGCCTGGCACCAGGCTAAGCACCTACATGTGCTATCTCATTTAAACTTCACAACAACCCTTTCATTATCCCCATTTCTCCTGTGGGAAATGGAGTCACAGGTTAGTGAAGCAACTTGCTCAAGGTTGCACAACTAGTTAAGTGCTGGATTGGGGACTGGAATCCTGACAGTGAGGTTCCAGAGCCTGGCTACCAGGCTACCACGGGCTGCCAATCAGACTGTGTGAACCACTGTTTGAAACTGCTTTGGGCAGAAGCTACTGGTCAGGAATCTGGAAACATTATACTATGGAAGCAGTGAGAATAGCCACAATTCAGAACAGAAATCCCAGGGTTCAGAAGGGTTCAGAGGGATTCCTGGGTAAAAAGAAAATTCCAGTCTGGGCTCAGTGGCTCAGGCCCATAATCCTTGCACTTTGGGAGGCCCAGGTGGGAGGATCACCTGAGGCCAGGAATTCAAGACCAGCCTGGGCAACACAGTGAGACCCTGTCTCTACGAAAAATTTTTTAAAAAATTTACCCAGGTGTGGTGGTGTGTGCCTGTAGACTCAGCTACTTGGGAGGCTGAGGCAGGAGGATCGCTTGAGCCAGGATCAAGGTTAGAGTGAGCTATGATTGTGCCATTGCACTCCAGCCTGGGCCACAGAGCCTCTTAAAAAAAAAAAAAGAAGAGAAAATTCCTTCCATTCCCCAGTGTTAGAGTTCATCATGTCCTAACTTCTCACTTTTCACTTGAGCCACCATTTGGACCTGCTCTGAGAACTCAGAAGAAGCAGAGATTATCCAACAAACCTCAAGTGCCGGAGGGGAAGGAGGCTCATGGGGTGGCTGGGCCTGTTTCCAGCATGGCAGGAGGATAGCAGCCACCAAGCACGCGTGGCCCCTGGGGATGCACCTGGGGAAAGGAGAGCACTGTAGGAGTCCTGGGAAAGAGGGCGTGGAAGCGACAAGCCTGGGTTGGGACCCTGGAAGGCCCACTTGCTGTGTGGCCTCAGGCAGTCGTTGTATGTCCCTGGGCCTTGGTTTCTTCTTCCTGCTGTTCCCACGGCTTCCACAGTATGATGTTTCCACTTCCTGACCAATTGCCTAGGATGAGGAAATGGAGGCAAGGTGAATGCCTTGCTCAAGGTGACACGGCTGAGAAGTGAGGAGCCTGGACACAACCAAGGTTCTTTTCCCCACCCACGGCAGTCCTTCCCACACTCGAAGGCCCAGCTGTCACACTGAGCCAGCGTCCCAGAGCAGAGGACCAGCTTGCTCCTCGGTGGTCCTTCTCCCTACCCTGTCCAGGCCACTCAAAGAGCTCCCTGAGGGCCAGAACTAGGTACCATCCCCTCACCCAGCCTAGCTCACCTCCGGCACTCAGCCGGACGGGCTCGTGATCGATGGGTGCAGTATTTCCCTGGAACGCAATTAAAGCCAACCTGGCATTTGCAGCCTCAGCTGTCGGGGTGGCAAGTGCCGCTTCGGTTATTTCTGAAATAACTAATGACTGCTTGTCTGATCTCACTTGAGGTGTGAGGAGCAGGAAGAAGGGAGTGGGGGTTCTGCCTATGCCCCATGGGGGACTTAGCGGGTTATTTTTATAAACCGGCCTTAGAGCCTTCGCTTCTTGCCGAACCGGCTGGTAGTGTTATCCCCCTGAAGAGACAACTCTAGAAACGTTTTCCCTCATACTCAGGCCCACAGGTTCCTACACCAAAGCACTCGTGCGCTGTCCCTGTCCAGCTCACACCCGTGAGGTTACAGTACAGTTAGGGCCAGAGGCATTACTGGGACTCACACTGTCACCCCCTGCTTCCTAAGGCTTAGATGTCACCTGTGCCATGTGCCAGGCTCACTAGCAGCATCATCTCCTCTCAGGACATCTTCATGGAGAGGAGCTTTATCACCCTCACCCCATTTTCCAGATGGGGAGACTGAGGCTAAGTCACGTGCCCGGAATCCCATAGGTGGTATGCAGCAGACATAGGGCTGAAGATCGGGTCTCTGGGACTGCGGTACTCTTAACCAGTAGATCGAGCCGATGAAGCCAGCGGGTTAGTGGAAAACAAGCTGGCTGGAAATCCCGCTGGGACTAACTGTTTGAGACTCAGCCCAGCCCCTCACACTACGTGAAAATGAGTGTCACAGGGACATCACTGGGGAAAAAAGCCCACCAACTATCTTCCCCCACCAAAATAACAAAAATGTGATTCTTAGGGGCCCAAACAGTTCTCTGGGGACCCGATGCCCAGGCAGCCGTGGGGAGCTGGAAGAGCCTCTGTCCAGCCTGCCTCCCTGGGGGCCGAGGTGGGTCCGGGAGCCCGCATGCCTCACCTGCTTGTGTCTTTCCTGTTCTGCTTCCTGAAACAGCCCCAGATCCCCTTCGCATGCTGGGGAGTCTGCGTGCTTCCCGCCTCTGCAAGGAGGTGCTTGCAGGGCCAAGCCTGTTGTGTCAAAAACACAGAACCTGGAACTTCTGAGGATGAGGAGAGCAACGTCCAGCCTGCACGGTCGGTCTTGGGAGGACAAAGGAGCTCTTCCTGCACGTCTGGGATACTGGGAGTTTGTATGAGAATCTTTCAGAGTCCGCAGCTCAACGTTAAGCATTGTGACAAAAAAATAAAAATAAAAACAATGGCAATTTATTTTAACACTATTTTTTAATTATCAAAGTTATGCCTGGTCATGTGTAAAGAGCATTTTTCTTTTTTCAATGCGAAAACAAATATATGTGCATGTACGCGTGTTATAGTGTTAGGGTTTTTTTGTTTCTTTTGCTTTCTTTTCTTTTTCTACAAAAAGATTCTTTCTATATTACTCTGGAATATACTTTTTAATTTAACAATATATTGTGGATATTTTTCCAACGTATTTAAAGCTGTCTATTCATTAATCTACTTTTTTTTTGTTTTGAGACAGGGTCTCCTTCTGTTGCGTGGGTTAGAGTGCAGTGGTGCAATCATAGCTCACTGCAATCTCAGACTCCTGGGCTCAAGTGATCCTCTCACCTTGGCCTCCCAAAGCGGTAGGTTTACAGTCATGAGCCACAGTGCCTGACAATTCATCTACAATTGTAATAAGTAATACATTTGCATGATTCCAAATTCCAAAGGTACACAAAAATATTCAAAGATGAGCTTCCTTCTCACCCCTGTACTCCAGGTACCTGGTGATCTGCCCAGAGGCTACCAGTGTTACCTTTCTCGCGCATCCTTCCAGAGCTGTGTTAAGCACGCTAAGCAAATGCGCACTCACATCGCCCCTCCCATTTTACAGAACAAGACATCGGGTCTTGTACATGTAATAGATACTGCTCTGCGCCTTGCTTTTTTCACTTAATATCATATCTTAGAGGCCATTCATATCCATATGCAACATTTCATTCTTTTCAGTAGCTAATAACGTCCTAAGTGAGGTGTGTAGACCAATTTATTCAGCCTTCTTTCACTGACAGCTCTGTCGGTTATGTCCAGTTTTTTGCTTTTTGCTGTTACTTAGAGTGCTTCAGTGAATTTCCTTATACATATATCTTTACATACTCATGCTTTTTATTGCCTAGAGGTGGAATTGCTAAGTTAAAACGTATGTATGTTTTAAATTTTAATAGTGTCCGATTATTTTCTTAAAGTTTATAGCAACTTGTGGGCTTATGAACACTTTTCCATGCTTTATTAGTTGTTTAAATTTTTGCCAATATGATAAGAGAAAAGTAGTATCTCCTGGTTCTACACGTGCATTTCCCTGGCCTCACTGTGAGGGGAGGAGCCTTTCAGAAGCATTTCGGCCACTTGCGGTCAACTTCCTTGAATTTTCTGTGTCCTTTGCTGATTTTTCTAGACCAGAAAAGTGAGTTGTCTTCTTCCTGTTTACTTCTTAGGATGATTTTTTTCTATCAACTCTTCGTTTTATGTGGAAATATTTTTCTCTAATCTGTTATTTTGACTTTGTTTATAGTGTCATTTACCATAGAGAAGTTTGTTTTTTGGGTAGTCAAATCTGTCAAGCATGATGATATTTTAAGGAAGAGAAATTTATTTTTATCTTAAAAGATTCACATTTTTAATTAAGATGGTGCCATTTCAATGTGAATGCTGATTTTGCCTGCTTGCCATATGCTTTATTATTCTAGGTAAAGTGAAAAATAGAAAATAACAGGTCAATTGATACATAAAGCTTTTTTACACCTTTCAAATAACTCCCTTCCCTACAGATGAGGATGATGATGATGAAAGCACCTACTCTGTGTCAGGTGCTATGCTTTTTTTTTTTTTAGAGACAGGCTGGAGTGCAGTGACCTGATCATATCTCACTGTAACCTTGAACTCCTGGGCTCAAGCGATCCTCCCACCTCAGCCTCCTGAGTAGCTGGGACTATAGCTGTGTACCGCACCTGGCTAATTTTTTTACTTTTTGTAGAGATGGGGTCCCGCTATGTTGTCCAGCCTGGTTGGTCTCAAACTCCTGGGCTCAAGCAATCCTCCTGTCTCAGCATCCCAAAATGCTGGGATCACAGGCGAGAGCCACTGTGCCCAGCCTATGCTATACTTTTCACACACATTGTCTCATTTAATCCTTGCAACAGCCTTTGGAGGTAAGTACTTTTTTTTCTTTTTTAAAAAATTGAAATAGAATTCATAGATCAGAAAATTTGCCCTTTTAAAGTATACAGCCGGGCACGGTGGCTCACACCTGTAATCTAAGCACTTTGGGAAGCCGAGGCAGGAGGATCACTTGAGCCCAGGAGTTTGAGACCAGCCTGAGCAACATCTCTACAAAAAATAAGAAAAATGATCCAAGCGTGGTGGTGCATAACTATAGTCCCAGCTATTCGGGAGGCTGAGGCAGGAGGATCACTTGAGCTCAGGAGTTTGAGGTTGCAGTGAGCTATGATGATACCACTGCACTCTAGCCTGGGCTATAGAGTGAGACCCTCCTTAAAGAACTAAAAGTAGACCTACAATTTGATCTAGCAGTCCCACTTCTGAGTATTTACCCAAAGATAAAGAAGTCATTTATCAAAAAGACATCTGCACGCAAATGTCTATTACAGCACAATTCACAATTGCAAAGATGTGGAATCAACCCAAATGCCCATCGATTTATGAGTGGATTAACAAAAGTTGGTATATGTACACCATGGAATACCACTCAGCCATGAAGAAGGATGACTTAATGCTTTTTGCAACAATATGGATGGAACTGGGGACCACTATCCTAAGTGAAGTATCTAAAGAATGGAAAAGCAAACACCGCATGTACTCACCATGAAATTGGAACTAACCGATGAGCACACATGTGCATGGAGGGAAGTAGAACTCAATGGAAATCAATCGGGAAGGAGGGGGGAGGAAGGGATGGGTGAAATCCTACCTAATGAGTACAAGGAACACTCTCTGGGTGATGGGCACACTTATAACCCTGACTCAACCATTACAAAAGCGATCCTTGTAACCAAAAACATTTGTACCCCCATAATACTTTGAAATTAAATAAATAATAATAATAAAAACAAAGTGTACAATTCAGTGATTTTTTTAGTAAATTCACACAATTGTGTAATGATCACCATTATTTAAATACAGAACATTTTCATCACCCCAAGAAACCTCATGGTAGGTACTGTTCTCATCTCCATTTTACAGATGAGTAAACAGAGGCTCAAGGAAGCAAAGTAGCCTGGCCAAGACCACGATGCCAGGTCTGGATTTGAGCCCACACCCCATTGCCTGGGGTGGCATCCTTCTCACCCTATTCTAAGCCAGGAAGCAGCAAATCTTTTCTGTGTGGGTCATTCAATGGGTAAATTTTTTAAAATTAAAAGACAACTCCATATGAAGAAGTAATTTCTAAATTTCTAAATGTGCAAAAGTGGGTGAGGATTCCACTGGACGTAACGAAGCTGAGGGCAGGCAAGCGGAAACAGTTGTCAAGTGCCGGATCCAGAGTGGACCTATTGGAGACTGCAGTTCAGAGTCAGGAGCACCAGTCGTGTGGGAACCCCCCATCTCGGCAATCCCTGTGTCTGAGAGCGCATAGCCACATAGTAGGCCATCTAGAGGGCACGTTGTGGGGTCTAAAGTTTCATGTGCTGCCCTGGCATCTCTGAACCTCACAGGGCTCCAAAGGCCGGTTCCCTGGCTCCAGACAAGCTTCCCACCTGCTGGTTCCCCTATCGGCCAACTGGCAGCACCCACTTGGTCCTGAACACACCAGTTTCGCCTCCCTGCCAGCTGGTGAGTATCCAAACAAGCCTCCCTTGGCAAACAGGAGTCATCACACCCTCTTCTTCACTGTAAAGCCCACCCCCACAGCCCCTGTTCTGAGTGCAATGCCCATGTGGCCCTGCACAGCGAGTGGGCTGTGTCCTCCCCTGGGGCTGTGAGTGTATTTGATTAATAAACTTCTGTTTGGTTTCATCTGTCCATCATTGGGTGTCATGTGTCCTGCCATCTTTACTATTTAGGGCAGAGTCCTCTCACCCACAGGGTGAATAGGAGATCAACCAGAGGTCATCTCGCCCTTTCTCAGCATCCACCAGCTTTCTTCTGGTGTCAGCACCCGGATTTTCCCTTAGGAAGCCCCTGTCTCCCTTCCCTTTACCTGCTACTCAGGCCTTGTGGTTCAGGTAAGAAAAACGGTGTCTGGATCCAGCTATACCTGAGTGGTGCTATTCCTAGACTTTTTCAGTTATGAGCCAATAAATCTCCCCTCCTGCACCCCACTTTTTAAATTATTATTATTATTTTTTTGCTTAGCCCAAAAGACTAACAACACACTCAATAAATACAAATTGAATGAATAAATGCATTCCCAGTGCTTGCTATACTTCTTGTTACACCGGAGGTATTAATCTTTATTGAATGAAGGTCCCATTTAAGAGAGAAGAAACCTTACCTGTTGGAAACAGAGCCAGGGCTGAGATAAGAAGTGTAAAATGCTGTGAAAAAACTTGGGCAGCACATTTTCATGTACTCAAGCTACCCACTGAAGCCGCCACAAAGCAGAAAGGGGACTGGTCTACCCAGCTGGACCCTCCCTGTGTCGGTACCAAGCATCTCTTGGTGGCCCTGTTCCCTTGCGTGGGTCCTGCAAGCAAGAGCCCGCCTTCCCCAGGTGTGCACAGTGGAGTTGGAGGGCATCACAGACCTCGTCAAACATTTAGTCTTCTTTGAGAAACAAGCCAGCAGGGGGTCATCAAAGAACAATAATGTCTGGTTCCTAAAATAGTTAAATCTAGTGACCACAGTTACAGTCTAGGCAGGGGCGTTAACCGAAGTCCATGGATAGGGAAAGATTACATCTATGTTTTCACTGTCATCTCTCTGAAAGTTAGCATCACTTCAGTTAAGGACGAAGGCCATAAACCACTTATTGTTAGCAATTCCCGTCGCTTTGGTACACTTGAAAATCACAGATATTTTTGTATCACATTGTAGTTATAGCAGATATCTTGAAATATTTTTTATGCTCATCAACACATTGAATTTAGTGCAATTATGAGGCCAGCCACTAGTTCTTGTTATTTAATGCATTAATGAAGAAGCACTTTTATTATTATATCATGGATTTGTTGGTTTAAAAACATTTTTTTGACAACTGTATTTCATTATAAATTGTTTCCATAGCAATCGCATATATTTTATTTTATGCATTTGAAAACATGTTCTGAGGAGGAGTTCATAGGTTTTACCAGCTTGCCAAAGGGATCCACAGCACAAAAACAGGTTGGGAGTCCCTAATCTAGCCCTATCGCGTTGTTACACCCTGAATCCAATTCTTGGCCTCCATGAACCTCCGTCTGCCCATCTAGAAAGCAGCAACATCAATACCTGTCTCACAAGACTGTTGTGGTATTTACATGAAATAAACCTAGTGTCTAGCCTGCTGTTAACATGTAGGAGGAAATATGTATGTATTTATTTTTCTTCCTCCGCCTCGAGCAGTTCCCAACTGGTGCTGCATAAAGCACAGGGAGTTGACTGCAGACCTGCCTGGGTTCAGATCCCATTTCTGCCATTTTATTAGCAATATGATCGTAGTTAGGGACTTAACCTCCCTAAATAAGTTTCCTCATCTTTAAAATGGGGTCATTTCTTTCTAGCAGAGTTACAAAGATGAAAGATTTTTATATACATAAAATGCTGCACATAGCGCCGGCACAGAGTAGGTTTCACAAAATAGAAGCTGCTGTCATTACTGATTGTCCCAGCAGCTCCTGGATAAAAGAAGCAGCCGGGCACTGCCTAGCACGCACCAAACCTCCGTTTCTTTGTCAGAGAATCACCCTCATCCTCAGCCCATCCCTCGTGGTCCCCGTCACCCTATTCTAAGTGATAAGCACCAGTTTGGGGATTTCTCCTCCCTGATCTGCTTTCCGGGTCACCCCTCAGGGTGAGCCCTGGAGGTGGCCCAGCAGGACAAACCCGGTGCTGTTATCATGCATAAAACCAGCTGTCAGAGCTGAAACCTCCTCTAGACCTTGTGTTATAAGTGGGGAAACTGAGTCCCGGGGGGGGTGAAGGGAGGGGGTGAACACAAGGTTGTGCAGCTTTCTGCTTGCAGGATGTGGATTCAGTTGCTGTTCTTTCTACAAATTGCTTCATCTCTTCTCTGCATCCTTCCTGCCTGAGAAGCAAGAAAGGAGACAGGAAGACACCATGAGGCGTCAACCCTAGGCTTTTCAGGAAAGGGTGGGTGAACACAAATCAAAAATAATGACAAGAGCCAAGTTTTAAGCACTTAATCATGCCTGGCTTTACACTAAGCGCTGTACACACATCACCTCTCCACTCACTTCAACCTCTGCCGCGGGTGGGGTGGAGTATCCCCAACTCAACGAAGAGGAAATCTCAGAGAGGGTTCCATATCATACGGAGGTCACATAGCTAGTTAGTGGCAGGGCCAGGATTTGAACCCAGAGCTGTCTGATCTACCACGTGTGCTCCTTCCACTATAACAACCCCGAACTTTTATCGGGTTCTAATTACACTGTGACTTTACGGTCTTGCTGTTGCATCGGGTCCAGCCGGGACCCCCACTCCTGCACCCTCTCCCTAGTACAGCATCATGCCCTCCACCCCCCCAACCCCCATGTTCCAACTGCAACCCAGGTTCAAGAGGAGCCCTGGAGCTGAGCTGACCTGCTGCCCACCCCATGGGTACCACCCTTGCTCATTCTCAAGACTGCAAGGCAGGCCCGGACCTGCTAATTGTGTTTGTATTGGGGTTGATTTGTATTTGTGCTCAGCGTGCATCCACACCCCTACCACGAAAGCAGATGGGCACGTCATGCCTTAGAAAGAAATATAATTAAGGCAATTTAGCATCTTTCCCAAAGGATGCTCTTCCTCCACATGGGAGGAAATGTTTTTGGAGCTGCTTTAGAATGTTTGAAGTTTAATTCCGTGGTGCTCACAGCTGGTCCAATCCGGGCGAGGTGGAGGGGAAGGAAGGGGAAAGCGTTGGGTTTTGTGTAGGGCCTGGAGCAGGAGGAAAGGAACCAACAACTCAGGGGTCAGGGGCAACTTGCTTTGTGATTTTGAGACTGTCTCTCCCATGCTGAGTCTCAGTTACCACATTTGTTTTAAAAACAATAATAATAAAACATGAAAACAAAACAACTCAGCATAGTTTTGAGAGTAGCTCTTTGGATTCAGAATCCTTGGAGATGCTGAACAAGCTTCACAGGTGATCTTGACTCTAGCCAATCTGGGAAACCTTTGCTTTAGAAGCATTCTTTGCTTTACTGAAAATGCTTTAAAAAAAAAAAAAAAAAGGTATTTGTGGAGTCTTAGAGCCAGAAGTAACTTTAGTTCACCTTTCTTACATAACGTAGAGCATGAAGTTAGGTTTGCTGATGTAGCTTGCTCACAAGCTTCAGAATTACCTTTTTCTATTTCTTGTATTTAAGTCATACAAGTTGCAAGGCTGTAAAAAAATGCTGACAATACCGTACATCGGAGAGTAAAAGGTGAACGCTCCTTGCACCTGCCTGGTCCCCTCCTTTTCCAGCTCCCCACGCTGACCGCTGTTAGTAGTCTGGTGTAGTTCCTTCCAGGTCACTTTTCCGGCATTTATGTTCATTTTTATAGCTGCACACAGACACAAATGGATAACATTTTGGGTACCTGAATGAGATCACACTACACATACTGTTCTGCAACTTGCTTTTTTCACGAAGCCATTTCACTCAGGACCAATACACAGAGATCTATCAGGTTATTTTAAAATTTTGTATGGTAGCTCGTAATGTAGATATATCATTTATTGAAGCAAAAGCAAATCAAAGACATTTAGGTCATCTTCCTTTGTTTCTCACTGTGATAAACATACATCTGTGGGTATGTGAGGGTATTTTCGTAAGATGACACTTAGCAATAGAATTATCAAAAAGCATGCTCACTTAAAATGTTGACAGAAGCTGCCAAATTCTTCTCCAAAAAGGACGGCCCTGATGTGAGCTTGGCCCCTTTCCCCACACCCCAGCCACAGGGCAGGGAACCTGCAGCCTTAGGTGAAATGTGGCCTCCTAGGCCCGAAAGTGCAGCCTTTTGACTGAATCCAAAGTTCGCAGAACTTTGAATGAATGTTTATTTCTACACAAAATTTGGAGGTTCTTTCTGTTTGGACAGGAATACCTGAGATTGTAAAAGGATGCTGAGGAAGCTTAAATGTGTCTGTGAATTAATTATCCATTCCAGAAAGTTCACTTGCACTTCAGAGACTGTCAAACCGTCTTGTCTTTGGAGAGATTAGAGCTGCTCTGTCTACAACATCCGAAGGTTAAATTTGGAAGCAGCATTCATGTATTATTATTATTTTTTTTCCAAGCCACTTTTTAGAACTAAATCCTGCCTCCCAGCTTAGCTGGGTCCCTGCGCGGAGTGGTGGGACGAGAGAGCACGGTGATGAGACTGGTCCATACGTGGGTTTACGTATGGGTCA
>RJWJ010030885.1:0-19596 GCA_004363605.1 Indri indri | reverse complement strand
CCCCAGGTGCTTCCTGAGACCCACACTTCTGGCACCTGCCCTTGGCTGCACCCTTTACTCATGGATCCAAAATATGCCCATCCTGAACTCCAATCTTAGCTCCTTCCCCTGTTACCAGTATAAACCTTGACAGTTTCTCTAAAGCTCTCTCTAATTTCAATTTTCTTGTGCTTACAACAGAACTAATAATGCATACCTCATGGTATTTTTGTTAAATATATAAGATAACATAAGTTAGGCCCAGATATTCCATGCCCCTTTGTATCATTTAAATATTCTATAAGCAACAGAAACAGAAAACTACTAACTTAAGGAAAAATAATTAATAAATTAGAATAATACTGGGTGAGCAATAAAAACTGAAGAGAGAACAAACACGCCTTAGGAACACAGGGCCGAAGGAAGATCTGGGCATCCCCACAGTAGGGTAACCATTTCTGCCAGAAGTCCCTGCCCCACCCACCTTCTATAATCAGGATGTAAATTGCTGAGTGGGATAACCCATTGGCCTAGTGTGGATCCTGTAACTATACCTATGATCAGAAGGAAAAAGCCCTGTGATTAGAAACCCCATTCGAGCCACATGCAGTAAGAAGCAGGGCACTCCCTGAAGGACGGAAATGGTGTTACCAGAACAAGAGAGGGGATGCAGGGCAGACAGAAACCTGATTCCATGCCCAGTCCTGCAAGTTGTCGCCAATGTCACCCTAATGCTAGATCCTTCTAAAAAGTCATTGGCGTAAAGGAAAAAAAAAAAGACAAGGCTTGTCTAGTGATACTACCCTTTTAGTGGTGTCCTTGCCCAGACCTTTCCTGCTAACCTGCCTGCCTGGCTATTGGGCCCTTTGTGGTTCCAGCCTGGGTTTCCCATTGAAAGCCTGTCAACCTTAGGGGGCAAAGCTCCTTATGCAGGTGAACTGAGCCATAAAATATCATCTATCCAATGAGTAGGCCTAGGTGCCCCAAACATATGATTTGGGGGTTTTATCACCTATAGAAACATACAAACTCCACATAATTGATAAGTCAGTACATTCAAAAAATGTGATCTTCACCCAGAGACAGCCCAGCTCAGAAATCAAAGCAAAGATGCAACCCAGCCTCTCCCCCAAAGCTGTAAACTCCCTCCCTCAGTGAGCTCGCTCATGCTATTGGAACAGCTGTCACAGACTTGCCCTGGTCCTCTGAGATCGCCATGGCATCAGGTTAGACAGTAACATCAGCACTATATTTAGCCATGAGGGAAATAGAAAAATGAGGGAGACTGGGGTCAAACAGACCAAGATGAACAGTATATTCTGTCCTTTTGTTCTCATTTTTCTTAGCAAAACGAGAGGATGCTCGGTCTGCATATTTAGGCTCAAGATCTGAGATCCTAATGTGAACTTCCTGGACAATGTCTTATGATTCATTTGATCTCTCAGTGGCCTTTCTCTACCCAGTACACAACAGCTGGATGAAGATTCACACGTGCACTCCACAAGTAGGGAAATATAATTCAGTCTAATTCAGTTTTCAGTATAACATAACCACTAAGAGTCAGGATTCCTGGATTCTAATCTAACTGCCAACCACTAGCTAACTTGAGGAAGGTTGCTTCCCTTCTGTAGGTCTTCATTTTCTCACCCCTTGAGTGGAGATGCTAAATAGCATGTTTTCTAAGGTCCCTACTACATTAAGATAAGGTGTTATAAACATTCAAGATAGGGAAAATAATGTTTCACATGTCTTCCCCCCACAGGTTAAAGTAGTGCAGTTTCATCATAGTATCCAAAATCCAATTCAACATGCATGCTCTAACGCCCACTTTCTACATAATCAACTGCTGTCCCCTTAAGAAGCTTCTACTCTCCATATAGGGCCCTAATTTACCCCTAAGGAGAGGCTAGAGAATCTCTGTATTTCCTTGTTCTCCCTAATAGCACAACCAGGAAAATTGAGTTGCTGCTATTATCATGGAGTTGGTAATTACATGACAAGAGAGATCGAGGTATGTGTCCTAACTGTGCCAATAAGCTACACGGGGCAATAGGAAGGAAGAGGTTGTCAGTGAAACCTGGCATGTTTCCCAGCAGCCGCTACTGGTGAGAAGGCCGTAAGAATGCTCCATCGCCTGAACCTGTAGAAAGACAAGGATGGCAGGTACACAGCAAGTGCCTTCCCGTGCTTTGAACTGGATGATCAAGCCAAAAGACACATATACGGAGCATTGTTTCCAAGTGTCTGACATCATCCCAGGTATTGCCTTTAAACACTTTACATTTTTAAAGAACAAAGATCACAGTTGTTGAATTCCATTTGCAAAGCACCTGATACAGTGGAATTTGGCACTTACATAACTTTTTTTCTGACTTCTTTGACATACGTTTTTCTGCTATTAAAGGTAACATAGCCTTAATATATTATAGAAAACTAGGAAAACATAGAAAAAAATTATAAGACAAAAGTCATTCACAATTCCATAAGACAAAATAGCTATTATTGCGGAAGATTGGTTTCACAGATAATCATGGCCATCCCCTCCATCTTTTGTGCCCCTTTGCAATGTGACTTTTTCACTTCCCACATCTACAGGTGGAGTTTGATTTCCCTCCCCTTGAATCCGGGCTGACATTGCAGCTTACTTTGCCAATACAATGTGGCAGAAGTGACATTGTACAAGCAACAATGCTAGGCTTAAGAGGACTTAGAACTTTTGTTTTTGCCCACTTAGAACCCTAAGTCTCTATGAAAGTGTAGAAAGTCATAAGAAAGAAAAAAAAGATATAAAGAAGAACAAAATAGAAATTTTAGAACTAAAACATGGAATAAATGAAATTTTAAAACCCAATGAGGCTAGGCACAGCGGCTCACATCTGTAATCCTAGCACTCTAGGAGACAGAGGCCAGAGGATCATTTGAGGCCAGGAGTTGGAGACCAGCCTGAGCAAGAGCAGGACCCTGTCTCTACAAAAAAAAATAGAAAAACAGCCAGGCATGGTGGTGCATGCCTGTATTCCCAGCTAATCAGGAGACTGAGGCAAGAGAATTGCTTGAGCCCAGAAGTTAGAGGTCACAGTGAGCTGTGACGGTGCCACTGCAGTCTAGCCCAGGCAACAGATAGAGACTCTGTTTAAAAAGAACAAACAAAAAAAAAAACCAAACAAACAAAAATTAACCAATGAATGGGCTCCATAGAAGAATAAAAAGGGCACAGGGAAGAATCGGTGAGGGTAAAAATTAAACCATGGAAATTACCCAATCTGACAACAGAGAAAACATACTAAAACAACAAATAAATACACAGAGACCCAGGGACACATGGGACTATAACAAAAGAGCTACCATTTGTGTCATGAAGTCCAGAAAAAGAGGAGAAAGAGAGTAGAGCTGAAAAAGTATTCAAAGAAATTATAACTGAAAATTCCCCAAATTTGTAAAAAGACATAAATCTATAGATATAAGAAGCTGCGAGAAACCAAAACAAGATAAACCCAAAAAACCTTCGTCAAGACATATCATGGTTAAACTTCTGAAAACTAAAGATAAAGAAAAAAATCTTGAAGGCAGCCAGAGAGGAATGATGTTTCCACCTATTGCCTAAAGGGAAAAAACAATTTGAATAAGGTAGATTTCCCATCAGAATTTATGAAGGCCAGAAAAAAGTGGCACATTGCCAAGTGCTGAAAGGCAGGAACTTTCAATGCAGAATTCTATAACCAGCAAAAGTATCCTTCCGGCATGAAGGGAAGATCAAGATATTCTCAGATGACGAGTAGCTAAAAGAATTTGTCACCAGCAGACCTACTATGAAACGATGGCAAAAGGAAATTCTCCAAACAGAAAGAAACAGTAAAAGAAGGAATCTTAGAACATCAAGAAGGAAGAAAGAACACAAAAAGATTAAAAATATGGCTAAATACAATAAACTTTCTACTCTTAAGTTTTCTAAATTACATTTGATGGCTGAAGCAAAAATTATAACAATGTCTAATATCCTTCTCAATGTATGTATAGGAGATATTTAAAACAATTATAGTGGGGGATGTAAAAGGAAATAAGATTTCTACCCTTCCCTAACACTGACACATGTTGACACCAGTAGACTGATAAGTTATATATATACAAAATGTAATACCTAAAGCAATCACTGGAAGAACTACACAAAAAAGATATACTCGGAAACACTACAGGTAGATCAAAATTGAATGTAACCTACAGGGAGGTAAGCAAAAAGAAAACAGGAAATGAAAAAGAGAAAACAAACAGAAAACAAAATTTCTCAAAAAACACAATTATAGTGGCCTCCAAGCATTCAGAGGCACATTGTGGCTAAAACCCATACTCCGGAGGCAGCCTGCCTGGGTTGGGCCCATCACATTGGGCGAGTTGTCTAACCTCCTTGTGCCATAGTTACTCTATCTTTAAATCGGAGATAACAATATCCACTTCACAGGATTGTGATGAGATTTTAATAAGTAATATTTACTTACAACAGCGCCTGTCACATGGTAAATAATATATGCATATTTTCTAATTAAATAATTAAATTGATTTCCCAACTAGAGGCAGGAAGACATTCAATTGTTCCTGGCAGATACAGCCCCACTTCTTTTCTAGGCAGGATAAACGTCAAGGACTTCTATAAGAGGCAGTTTTGACATAGAACTTAAATAACTAGATTAGTTGGAGTTTTCACCCAATTTGTTTTGCCAGCACACAAAATAGAGTGGAAGTCTTTATGGCACATTATGTAAAGATGCCCTAACTGTTCATGACTTTATACAACACTATAAATTCACTAGAGCAGCACGGTATGTTGGTTAGCAGCATGGACTTTGAAGTTAGATCACCTGGATTCAAATCCAGTTTTATTATTAGCTGTGCAACCCTGGGCAGGCTGCTTGACCTCTTCATGCTTCCACTTTTTCATCCATACAAAGAGGGAAATAATAGTATCTACCCAACAGGGGCGTTATAAGGATGCAATGAGTTAATCCACCTAATGTACTCAGAGGAGTGTCTGCCATTAAACCAAATAGAAAGGCCAAGTAAAGTCTCCTTCATGATGGCCTAAATTCATCCTCAAAGCATGCAGATAAGAAAATGATTATGAGCTTCAGTGCAAAATGCTGAAGAAAAAAGGAAAATCCCTCCCTATTTCATTATTTAGCAGTGTTAGCTGCCAAGAGTATTGTAATAGAGCTATCGGTTATTTGTCACCACTATCTGCAGCCTGCTGAATTGCCTTTCCAATAAATCATCTCTTAAAGATGAGTGAAAATTCACAAGCAATCTTGCCTAAAGAATGTTTTTTTCATCTGAGCAGATTCTAGTTGCATGCCCATATGGGAGCTTAGCACATTTATTTGATGACAAACAGATTGGCCTGTGCAATAGGGAAATCTGAAAGGCTCAGTGTGTGATTTGAAATCTTTGCAATTCTTGGTCAAAAGGAACTCCATGACTAAATGGGTTTATTCTTAGATTCCTTGTGGCTGTAAATCAAAATACGAGATCGTGCTTTAAGAGATACTGTTTGTTGTGTTTTTAAATGGAGTTTCAAATAAACTGTTAAGATCTCTCTTAAACTCTGGGCTTAGAGTAGATTCTATTTTGGGATATTATTACTCAGTATGTAAACAAACTGTACCAAGATAAACTACATGATACCATAATTCCTCACTACTAAAGAATAGCAGCTGGTTGCTGCAAAAATTTCAGCTTCCTATCTTTAGTTTCTCCTCTGCTCATTTATAATGGCTGATTTCACTCTGGAATCCAGACATGGAACAAACTATAAAAACCATGAATTAATCTATCCATTTTATTCAACCTTACAGCAGGATATTCAAGACCCAAGAGAATTATTCTATAATGGTCAGATTTTATGCATCATAGAAAACAGAGAAGATGTTTGGGGCTGATACATCTTTCCTCAACTCATACCTAATTAATTGACAATATATCTCAGATTTCCTACAGCAGTTCCAATATTAAATATTCTGTCCTATTCTTAGTATAAACCATCAGAATATCCTGGAAACTCTGACAGCAGAGGATTCTTATTGCATCTTTTCAGTCATTCTATAACACTGAAGAGCCACGTGCCCTAATTTAAGGTATGAAAAATATTAGGACCATGAGCCCAGGCAGCTCCTCTTGTTCATAACTGCTGAGTATGGTCTGCCCATTCCTGGGGCTCCAAGTTTGGGTCTGGATTCCATCACTTGGGGAATTTGATCAGTGTTCCAAAGAAAGCCTTGGAAGACAGGCCCCAAGGTTTCTTAAGAATTTCTACTCTAGTGTGCTTTGGAAGCCTCACAGATTTAAATGAGAATTTGGTGCAAAAAGACTCTGCTAGAGAAGTAAAGACTGTTCCAGTGGAGGACTACTTGCATGTCAAACCATATCCTCATACAGAATAAATTCAACAATTCAAGGGAGCAAAGCCAAGGTAAATGAACTAGGAAACCAAAGAGGCACCCCAGCCTCTGTAGCTTTAACAGTGTGGACTCTAGAGTCTAGTGATAAATTACATTCATTGTATGCACCCAGATCCCAGTCAACTCATGGGAAAAACATCAGACAAATCCCAATTGAAGGACATTCAACGAAATACATAACCAAGATTGTTCAAAACTGTCAGAGTCATCAAAACCAAGGAAAATCTAAGAAACTGTCATGCCAAGAGGAGCCTAAGAAGACATGACTACTAAATGCAATGTGGTGAATCCCGGAACCAAAAAAGGACATTATGTAAAACTAAAGAAATCTGAATAAAGGGTGGATTTTAGTTAATGATAATGTATTAATATTGGTTTACTGATTGTAGCAAATGTACCATACTAATGAAAGATGTTAATAATAAGAGAAACTGGGTGCAGGGGATGTGGGAACTCTACAGTATCTTGGTAATTTTTCTGTACATCTGAAACAGCTGCAGAAACTAAAGTTTATTTTTTAAAAAAAGATACTATTAATAGCTTGGCTCACAAGGAACTCCCAGTGTAATGGGGGAGAAGAATGAGTAATTAGATTAGAAATTATAATGCAATGCGCTATGTGTAAAATGTGAGGATCCTGCACAGAACACAAAGGGATTAATGCTATTGTCCAGGGTGGTAAATCAAGGCTTTATGACAGAGGCATTGTCTGAGCCGCAGTTTTCAGGAATGAATCCGGAGGTAGGGAGGGCTGGCCTCCTAAGCTGAAGGAATGCCTACATAAAGACTTGGAAACTGTTGAACTGTTTGCTTTTGTCAGGTCATTAAGTGTTAGAGGGAGAAACGGCAAGACAGAAGACTGAAGAGGAATGAGGAACCGGATCAGCAAGGACCTAGTAACTAGATCAAGGACTAGACCTCTCTTAGCCAGAAGGAAGTCCAGCCCTTCAAAGCCATGTTCAAAAGGGGATCTGGGGGCACAGAGCAGCAGGAAAGACTGCTAACAGGCATCTCATTCCCTTTAAATTAAAACGCCTGTCATTCCTCCACTACCAGAAACGACAGCTGGAACACACTGGACCTGACCTACTTTTGATTCCATTTATCTGCTAATGCCATTGGGCTCAATCTATTGATGGCTAACAGGCTCTTTCTAGAGAAAGATTTATAACTGGAGAAAAAGAACTTAACATTAGTCAGAAGGAAGGAATCTCCTGGAATGGACAGAACAGATATCAAAAGGGCCCAGTCCTTTAGGGTTAGCCTGGGTGACAATTCCTGGCCAGTCACAGCCTGTGTGCAGTTGACATGAATAAGGACCAAGTCAGAGAGGGTAGGGAAGTGGTAAACACTGGGCTGGGAGGAAGTGTGGAGATGCACTTTTATAACAGGACAGAACTGAGGGAAATGCCCTAGGGATTGGGCTCCAAACTGAACACAGGCCAGCAGCCCAGAAATAAAAATACAGTTTTCCCTCGTGCAGAGGTAGAAGCATACTGTCACATTAAGAACAGCAGTGTGGGGCACGGGTTCAACTGTGCAGATTTAAATACAAATTTATGAATAAATGAAAGGCAGAATTTTCCCAGCGAGTACTTTTAGTTGTCATATCACGGGAACAGGAAGGAATGCTAGATGTCCCACAATGCCTGGGATAGTCCCATCCAACAAACAATTGTCTTGCATTCTACATGCTCTTTTTAATTTTTCATTGTGATAAAATACAGATAAAATTTACTATCTTAACTATTTTTAAATGTGCAGTTCAGTGGCATTAAGTATATTCACATTGTTGTGCAACCATCACCACTATCCATCCACAGAACTCTTTTCATCTTACAAAACTGAAACTCTACACCAATTAAACAATAACTCATTCTCCCCTCCTCCCAACCATTCTACTTCCTGTCTCTATGATTTTGACTACTCTAGGTAACTCACATAAGTAGTATCATACCATATTTGTTTTTCTGTGACTAACTTATGTCACTCAGCGTAAAGCCCTAAAAGTTCATCCATGTTGTAGCATATGTCAGAATTTCCTTCCTTTACAACTTGAAATGATATTCCATTGTATGTGTATACCACATTTTGCTTTTCCATTTGTCAGCTGATGGATAACTGGGTTGCTTCTATATTTTAGCTATTGTGAATGATGCTGCTAGCCCAATATGTATGTTCATGTCTTAATTTTTAACCAAAAAAGTTTACAAAATAAAAAAGATTAAATAGGAAAAAGCTTATAGAATAAGAATAAAGAGAAAGAAAATATTTTTGTATAGCTGTACAATATGTTTTCGTTTTAAGCTAAGTGTTATTGCAAAAAAGTTAAAAAATTAAAAAAATTAAAAAGTTTATAAAGTAAAAAGGTTAAAGTAAGCTAAGGTTAATTTATTATTGAAGAAAGAAAAATATTTTCATACAAATTTAAATGTAATGTAGCTTAAGTGTACAGTGTCTACAAAGTTTGCCACAGTGTACAGTAATGGTCTAGTCCTTCGCTTTCACTCACCACTCACCCACTGACTCACGTAGAGCGACTTCCGGTCCTGCAAGCTCCATTCATGGTAATGCCCACACCACGTTAAGATCGTCAGTATCACTGACCTCCACCTCCACATCTTGTCCCACTGGAAGGTTTTCAGGAGCAGTACCGTGCATGGAGCTGTCATCTCCAGTGTATTATCATACCTTCCAAAAGGCCTGTTCTTCTTCTTTTTTTTTTTTTCTTTCTCAAGAAAACACCAGCAAGTAAAGAAGGCTTTCTTCTGTAAGGCCTGATAACAATACTTTTTGAAGAACTTGCCTGAGGCAGTTTTTTTATAAGTAGAAGGAGTACACTCTAAAATAATGCTTTAAAATATATGGCATAGTAAATACTAAGCAATAGGAATTTTTCAGCTCCGTTATAATGTTATGGGACCACTATTGCATATGTGGTCTGTCATTGACTGAAACATCATTATGCGGCACATGACTGTATTTAATTTATACATATATATATATGCACAAAATTACTAGCTGTTTGTATACAAAAGTACACAAAAATTAAAACTATGTATCAAATCAAACATTCTGGATCACATGACTGAATATGAAATGAATATAAGATACCCAGGAGAACAAATTTCAAAAGAAGACACTGAGATCTTCAATAACAACATATCAAACAAAAGTCCTATTTTTCCCATACCTGATCTCATGTTTGTGGGATTCTCATTCCCACCAATGGTGAAAAAAAAATATTTAAATTTGACGTTTTAATGTAATTTATCTCAAGTTCTAAAAAGCCTCCTTCAGTGTAACAATTTAGTTTGAATAGACAGTCAATTCAAAATTCAAACTCCCTCTCAGAGCAGTGTTGCCCCCTTTCCCCACTTTGAACGTTCTCCGCATTCCCTACTTATTCACAGGATAGTTAGTATCAGACTAGCATAGAGGTTTACCATGTTCCCACTCTGCTAGGACTGGACCATCTGGTCTACCTGCTTCCCTACCTCACAGATCAACAATGCAAGTGCAGTTGGTGCAGACAAGCTCTTAGGCACCCTCTACTGGTGTCTGCAGAGAGCCGTCTAATCTGGGTATTTGGGGATGTGATGTTGGTCCCTGCTCCTAAAGCTTCTACATGTAGTGGTCAAAAGAGTTCAAGAAATAAATTGCCTGAGAAAGCACCAGAGACCAGAGAGACTGACTTATTCACCATTCCAACTAATCTCATGATGTCAAAACCATTTCTACGTAGATAACGTGTTTCATCTCCAGTCCAGACTACTCCTTGAGCACATGCAGCCAACCACTACTTCACACCTACATTATGGCGTCTGCCTGTAAGGCACTCTGAACTGAGTATATTCTACTAAATTCATAGTCTTAACAGATGCCCCCCTCCCCCCGAAAATCTGGCCTTCTTTCAGTATTCCTTAAATCAATAAATTAATCTACCATCCACCCAGCTACACGAGCTGGAAATTTAGAGTTCATCCTAAAAAGCTCCTCTCCCTCAGCCTCTCTATATACTTGATCATCAGATCTCATTGCTTTGACCTCCTAAATACACCACAAATCTGCCCTCATCTGTCTGTTTTCACTGTCACCATTGTAGTCCAAGCCACTATTGTTTCTCTCATCTGGACCTCTTAAACCACATCCAACTGGTTTACCTGTATCCTCCCAGACCTTCTTCTAATTCATTCTTTCCACTTCAGCCAGAGAGGTGTTTGCTAAGTGCTAAGTAAACACAATGCCTTCAATGTACACACGCACACACACCCCTACCTCTTAAAAGTCTTAGATCGCTTCTTGTTACTCTAAGGTAGAGACCAAAATCTTCATGCTTCTCAGAGTCCTGCATTATCTGGTCCCCACTTGCGTCTGCAGCCTCCCTTCACACCCTCTCCTTCACTCTTTGAGCTCCAGTGACACTGATCTGATTCCAGCCTCTTAATCTGAAAGACGTCCTCCTGACACAGGGCCTTGGCATGTGCTAGTTTCTCTGTTTTGAAGGCTGCTCTCCTGGCTTAATTCTCATTTGCCTGGCTAACAGAAACTTTCCTTCTGAACTCACCATTTCCTTGGGAAGCCTTTTCTAATCCTGCTAACAATATAAACTCCTCTTATTGCATGTTCTTCTCAGTTTTAAGTTTACATGTATTATGTGATTTTTTGATTAATGGATATCTTTCTCACTACATTATAAACTTAATGAGAGCAGGAACTATGTCTGTTTGGCTCATCATTTTATGTGTGGCACTCAGAACAATGCATGGCATCTAATAAGGTGACATATATATTTTTTTCATTGAATACATAACTGAATGAATATAATCCACCCATAAGTCGTTAGGTGATTATACCCCAAAAAATGCAGCTATTGATACTTGTGGTAGTAACTCTCAATGAAAGAAATGATTTCAGATTAGGGAGTTTGAATCCAGTCTATACCACCTATTAGCCAGGAAGACTTAAGATAATAATTTAAAACATCAGCAGCAAGCATTGTAATAATAAAAAAACCTGTTTTCAATCACAAGGCTACAGATAAACTGTCCAGCGTTATATAAATGTAAGGCATTATGATTTAATAGCAAAGTTTAAAAGCTTTTCTCTGTAAAAGCCACAAAAAAATATGTAAAACATGAATAATGCTGGGAAAAAAAATTCTCACAATTTCCCCCAAAAACATCAATTTTATATTAGCTAATGTATTTGTCAGGGTTCTTCAGAGAGACAAACCAACAGAATATATATAGAGTGAGAGATGAGAGGGGATTTATTAGGGGAATTGACTCTCAAAATTATAGAGGCTTTGAAGTCTCATTATAGGCCATCTGTAAGCTGAAGAACCAGGGACTCCAGGGACATGGCTCAGTTCAAGTCCAAAGGCATCAGAACAGGGAAGCCAGTGGTGTAACTTTCAGTCTGAGGCCCAAAGCCCAAGAAACTATTATAGAGTCACTAGTACAAGTCCCAGGGTCCAAAGGCCAGAGAACCTCGAGTTCTGATGTCCCAGGGCAGGAGAAAAAGAGTGTCTCAGTTTTAGAAGAGAGAGAGCTCAAACTCACCTTTCTGCTGCCTTTTTGTTCTATCTGGGCTCCCAATTGATTGGATGGTGCCCACCCACATTGGGTGAGGGCAGGTCTTGCTTACTCAGGTCACTAATTTAAATGCTAGTCTCTTCCAAAAACACCCTCACAGACACACCCAGAAATAAAGTTTTACCAGCTTGCTGGGTATCCCTTAATCCAGTCAAGTCAACTCCTAAAATTAACCATCACAAGTGCAAACACTGTCAACTTGCCACCCATATGCATCTTCTTAAACCATGCTTAATCCCCAAATAAAGACAATAAAAAGGTGATAGTTCTGTCTAACATAATACAACTATCCTGTGTACAACCAAAAATGCACTCATCCCTTCCCCAGAAGAGGAGGTGAAGTCCTTGAGTAATATTTCTTCTCCCGATATCCCATAACTTATATACTATGATATAAAATTGACAATACTTAAATACTAACATAAACTCAATACATCTTGTGTTACATGATAAAGGGATAAAAAAGGAATAAAAACACAGATATTTACTTAATGTATATATACATACACACAAACATTTTAATAAAATGAGTAAATACTTATGGCAGTATGGTCCTCATTTCTGTATCTGGTCATGTGGTCATAGCATGACAACCTTCTACTACCCATTCTGTATTCCCTTTGCAAGCACCACAGCTATTAGTGGTTTTTTACCTGGCAGAGTGATACAAACCACAAATAAATCCACATGTTTACAGATAACACATTTTTAACAACAACATACAATGGGAAAAGGATAATCTCTTCAATAAATGGTGCTGAGAAAACTGGATAATCACATGCAGAAGAATGAAACTAGACCCTTATCTCTCACCGTATCCAAAAATCAAGTCACAATGAATTAAAGACTTAAATCCAAGGCGTGAAACTGTGAAATTACTAAACGAAAACATTGGAGAAATGATCCAGGATGTTGGTCTGGGCAAAGGCTTTTTGTCCTAGGAAAACAAAGCAAAAATAGACAATTGGGATTACATCAAGCTAAAAAGCTTCTGCACAGCAAAGGAAACAATCAACAAAGTGAAGAAACAACCTAGAGAATGGAAGAAAACATTTACAACCAATCCATTTGACAAGGAATTAATAATCAGAATATATAAGGAGCCAAACAACTCAATAGCAAAAAACCCAAATAATTTGATTTTAAAATGTGCCAAAAATCTAAATAGACATTTCTCAAAAGAGGACATACAAATGGCCAACAAATACATGGAAAAATGCTCCACATCACTAATCATCAAGGAAATGCAAATCAAAACAATTAGATATCCCCTCACCCCAGTTAGAATAGCAATTATCAAAAAGACAAAAAAAAAATCAAGTGCTGGAAAAGATGCAGAGAAAAGGGAACTCTTACACACTATTGGTGTGAATGTAAATTAGTACAGCCATTGTGGAAAACGGTATGGAGGTTTCTCAAAAAACTAAAAATAGAAGTACCAACAAGTACCATATGATCCATCAATCACACTACTGAGTATTTACCCAAAGGAAAGGAAATCAGTGTATTGAAGAGATACCTGCACACTCATGTTTATTGCAGCTTTATTCACAATAACCAAGATATGGAATCAACCTAAATGTCCACCAACACATTAATGGATAATACCAAACCTGCTAAAATTATTCTAATATTACAAAGAGGAAGAGAAAAAGAAAAAGAAAACCTTCCACTAGATGTAAGCTCCATAAGAACAGGGATGTTTATGATTAAATCCCACATTCTTAGCGCCCAGACTAGTATATGGCATAAAGCAGGTGCCCAATAAACATTTTTTGAATGAATAATAGACCCATTTCTCCTCACAAATATAGATGCCAAAACTAAAAATAAATTTTAGCAAATAGAATCTGGCAACATATCAACAGATGCTGAGAAGACACTCGATATCCTAATGTCATACAGTGTTTGTTTTAATTAAAATCAGATATTTCAGAAATAATGATACATAACATCAATATTCTTTATTACTATCATGGAGGGTCTAGCAATTCAGTAAGACCAAAAACAATTAAAATAATTAATATAAACATTGTTCCTGAACCTAGACAACCCAGTTATCTTAGAGAACTTTCCACAGGAATCATTGAGTGATAAAAATCAAAATGCACTCAAATGAACACAATACCTCATTTTCTAAAACAATGTCACACACACAAAAAAACAAATATGCATAATAACTAGAAAAAGAGATAGATACTTAAGCATGGAAAGATACATACAAGGCATCATTTTGAATTATCGTATGGTAGTAAAGGGAGAGGAACAGGAAGGAGAAGCCAGGTAAAATCCAAAAACAAAAAAATAATATATATTTTACATATATATGCAAAATTATGTGTATCTGCATATATAAAACATATATGCAAAGAAATTAATTTTAATTTTATTAATAAAACAGTTTTTAAAAGATTTATTTATTTTCAAAGAATTGTGTTGCTCCAAAGAAATGTAGAGAATGAAATAATTAAAAGGTCATCCTTGCTGACTCCAACTCCAGATGGAGAGAGACAGCTTGAGAGCACAAGAAGGCTGAGTCCCAATCCCATCTTCTTTCAGGGCACTGCCTCTAGTGCCCCAGCCTACTTAGCTACACAATCTTTCTCTGCAACTCTCTGCAGGGAGTGTCCTCCAACTGCCTGGTAATTCATTAGCGGTAAGAGAATTAGCAGACTAAGCACAGGTGTATGCTGCTTGATTACATTTCTCCACCACTGGGCCCCATCCAATAGCTGGCTTCACTCCGTGAAGTTGTTGCTCAAATAACTGGGTGATTACAATGTTTAATTGTTTCTGTAAGCTTCTTCCAATCCCACTGCAGCGAAATTATGAAACTAGGAATCAGTGAGACTATCTTGCTGTTCTAGGTTTAGATATCTTCAGAAAAACTTTTTTTGTTGTTTTATTTTAAAATGTGTGTACCCTATGCTTAGTTTAGAAATAAAAGAGACTATCTTGAAGAGCTTTCATTCTAAAGCACCACCTCTCCCTGCATTCATTTGACCGTGGCATTTGTAAAAAGAGTAGCTCATTGAATACATTCAGATGGGCCCTAGTTTAGGAAGATCGAAATGATACATTTAATCTTATATTTTTCTTTTAAATTTTGGGTATGAAATATTTTAACACAAGAAGTGAATTTTTATTCTTTATCACATATCTTCTGACTATTAGGTATAGTTGTGATTCTGGTACAGTACCAAGATTATTCTCATATTTTGTTTTCACTGGCATTATTTTAAAAATCCTAGTTCTCACAAGTCCATGAGAGCAAAATCCAGTAGCACACACATTTTATATCTTTTTTTTTTTTTTTTTTTTGAGACAGAGTCTCACTGTGTTGCCCGGCCTAGAGTGCTGTGGCTTCAGCCTAGCTCACAGCAACCTCAAACTCCTGGGCCCAAGTGATCCTACTGCCTCAGCCTCCCGAGTAGCTGGGACTACAGGCATGTGCCACCACACCCAGCTGATTTTTTCTATATATTTTTAGTCGTCCAGCTAATTTCTTTCTATTTTTGGTAGAGACGGGATCTCGCTCTTGCTCAGGCTGGTCTCGAACTCCTGAGCTCAAACGATCCGCCCGCCTCAGCCTCCCGGAGTGCTAGGATTACAGGCATGAGCCACCACGTCCGGCCCCACATTTTATATCTTGAGATAGTTGGATATTCTTAAACTGGACTAATCAAAAATTATTAATTATTTCATAGTGGGTGGCTACTGTTTCTTGTTAATGAAACTAATGGCTTTGTTTCTCTTCAATTTTGCAGTAGTCATTCTCTGTATTTTTTGTATTAGATACAGCTTTGAAATCCACAAAATTATATTTTTTGATTAAAACTATTTAAGCCATACTATATTCATGAGAGACTAACTTGCTTAGTAAAAATATTTAATAATTAACATTCAAAAGTGTAATAATGCTCATCACCATCAACTATGCTCCTAAGGTCAAGAGAGATTTAGATGCAGAAATTAGAGAGAAGTTGGATGGGTGTGGAGCCATTTGTAGGCAGCTATCATGTTACAGCAGAATCAAACCCTGGTAACAGGACACAATTACCACTGTAAGATGAATTTCTTTCTAAAGACCAATATATCTAGTCTATATAAGAAAGTTTAATTTTTCTTACTAATATTAATATTAATTTGACCCAATTCTTCGCAAAATAATATTCAGATCATTTCATAGTAAAGATATATTTGTCCTCTCCTTTTGTCATATTAACAAGCAGTAAATAGTTACATTATCAAAATCACTCTTTTCTAGTCTCCAAATTTCCCCTTTGTCCACCAAAAAAAGGATATGGATAGACATTTCAGTCCATCCTGACATAACACATTATTGTTAATACTTGATTAATAATATGTGGCTTATCCCCATTGGACTGTAAGCTCTGTGAAGCCAGAATCCTTGTCTATCTGGATCACTAATGCCATTGTGTCATGAGCCTTGTACAGTTCCTGAAACATGGTAGGCACTCAATATCTGTAGCAAGAAAAGGGAGAGTTGAGAGGGGAGGGGAAAGGAAGGAAGGAAGTAAATCAGGATGCAATCAGGCATATGATAATGAATGGTTGCTCATTAGTCAATAAATAGTCACTACTATTAATGCTGTCACTACTCACATTTTATGGACGGAGTTATAAGGCCATTTGCTTATATTTACAATGACTTCATTAGCCTTTCAGACATTTTGATAGACACTAGTCACAACATAATTATATTTCCAGGTTTCTCTGGAAGAAACTTTTTGTGATTTCTATTTTATTTCTAAGCTAAGCATAGGGTAACCACATTTTAAAACAAAACAACAAAAAAGGTTTTTCTGAAGATATCTAAACCAAGAACAGCAAGTTCTGTTTTTATAGGAAATGGATTTTCTATTAAATGGCAAATTCATTTTTTCATATAGTTCAAGGTATTGTTTTTAAAAATTTATATGTTTAAAGTCAGGGCACTGAAAGTCCGATTCAAGAATGTGTTCTACTACAGAAAGAGCATCTTCATTCAGTTGTGAAGAAGGCCAATTTCACCTACTGTATACTTTTCGCTCTCAGTATTTTGTTCTTCTGAGCTAGGAAAATAAACAGTGACACTCTATTAGCCTTTAAAGTTTCTATTACAGTCCACATAATCATCTCAAGACTACTCTTATATCTCAGCACATTCTTAGAAAAGTTACCACACTCAAAAATATGCCTATTTATAAACATCCTCTTTCCTCTGTAGCAAGACGAATTTTTTTCTTCCTATGCCCTTTCTCACCTGGAACCCTTCCTCCTTGTTTGAAATCATTTTAAATTGAAGAACTAATTCTCCATCTATGTTGGTTTTACCCAAGAATGGACTATGAGTCGTGAGTATCCATACCTTCCTGTCTCTCATGCATGGTGTATCATTAATTCATGATGGGAAATCTAGAGCCTGGATTTGATACACAGAATTCATATCATCACAGGCTTTCAGGCAGTCGCCTGCAATCAATTAGAGCGTTCGTATGAGATAAAACTTTTTTTTTGCCGTCACTGGTTTAGAAACTGCCTGGAAGCAGTTAGGCCAATTAGTCGTCTTGAGATCCATTTCAGTTTTATTATTCATTTTTATCTACAAAAAATCAATCTTTCATACTCTAGAATAATAAATGTCAACCCTCTTTGCGATGATGTCAGCACTGAAGTTAGAGAGTAGTGACTAGGCCCGTCCCCCGCCCCACACCCTGTGCCCTCGGGAGGTATTGTCCATTTGAGTGGGGGTTCGGGGAGGGGTGAGGGGAGGCAGGTGAAGAGGGCAAGGCGGCCGGCCTGGCCCTGGAAGGCGGTGGGGGCCTGCGGGGGGGCTCTGGCGCAGCTGGGGTCTCCGAGCTCCCTCAGGAGGAAGAGAGGCTGGGCAGTCGGAGGGGACGGGACAGGATGCACCACAGGCCAGGCGGGCCTGGCCGCAGGTGCCCTGGATGAGGCTGCCCTGTGCGCCTGGACTGATCTTATAATCAATGGATAAAGTAGGAAAAATGTGGAATAACTTCTAACACAGGTGTCAGAATCTCTTCGGTCATGAGGGAGGAAGGGTAGTGAAAACATGGATGTGAACTCCAACAGCTGTTTGTCTGTCAAGGAGTGTAGGAGACTCAGCTCCTCTGCTGCAAAGCGGTCCCTTAAGAAAAAATGTTGCCTTACAATTAGGATTGAGCCCTTCACAGAATTCTTTAAGGAGAAACCAAAATTGTGCCACTGAAATCCCTCAAATTGCTGAAGCATTGAAAAGGATAATGATTCTTGTGTTGCCCCAGAAACAAGACTTGCAGGAAGAGATTCCTACCCTCAGCGTGCTCCATGGGGTGGAAAGAAAAAACATTCCTGTTCTACAAAGATCCAAAGTTCATTGGATACTGATAAAAAGTCTGGTAGAACTGGAAGTGGAATTCAAAGGAGAGAGGAGCTATGCTGTAAGCTGTGTACAGGGCAGGGACAGTGTCCGGCAGAATCGCAGGCAGTCGCTCTCTGAGACAGAGGTTGCAGGATACTGTGGGCTTGTGTCTTCCCATCAGATCTTATAACAAGCACTCAGAGCCTCTGTTTTCCAATAAAAGAAAAATGCATCTTTCTGAATTAATGCTTGAGAAATGCCCTTTTCCTGCTGGCTTAGATTTCACCCAAAAATGGTGTTTGATTAAACAGCATACAGCTCCTATGAGCCCACATTCAAAATTTTTTTACACATTTGATCCATCTTTGGTTTCTACAGAAGATGAAGAAGATAGGCTTAGACAGAGAAGACGGCTTAGTATTGAAGAAGGAATTGATCCCCTCCCAATGCATAAATACATATATTTGAACCTACTGCACAGGTAGCTTTCTATCAACTGGGACCAGAGTTAGCTCCTGAAGTGACTGAAATAAGTGGTGACAGTTCTGCAATTCCACAAGCTAACTGTCACTTGGAAGAGGATAAACCACCCTGTGTTTGCAGTCCCAGAGGCAGAAGCAGCGTCAGGTATCTGGAGACAGCCACGCCCATGTTAGCAGACAGGGAGCTTGGAAAGTCGACACACAGCTCGGTAACATACACTGCCTCGTGCCTGATTTGCTTCAGATTACAGGGAATCCCTGTTACCAGGCAGTGATGGACCGTTACGAAGCCAAAGCCCTTCTCGAAGGAAAGCCTGAAGGCACATTTTTGCCAGGAACTGCGCAGGAGGACTACCCCTTCTCTGTGAACTTTTGCTGCTGCAGCAGATCCCTGCACGCCTGAACTGAATAGTGGAATCACAACTTTAGTTTTGATGCACATGACCAGCGTGTATTTCACTCCTCCACTGTAACAGGACTTTCAGAACATTATAAAGATCCTAGTTCTTGCATGTTTTTTGAACCATTGCTTACTGTATCACTCAATAGGACTTTTCCTTTTAGCCTGCAGTTTATGTGTTGTGCAGCAATCTGTAGGTGCACTACCTCTGATGGAATTGATGGGCTCCTTTTACTGTCACAGTTACAGGATTTTTTAAAAGAGTATCATTATAAACAAAAAGTTAGGGTTAGCTGGTTAGAAAGAGAACCAGTCAAGGCAAAGTAAA
>RJWJ010030884.1:0-19633 GCA_004363605.1 Indri indri | reverse complement strand
GACAGGAGTGCGTCTTGGCATAGTCAGACCCATGAGAAGACCAGTGTGGCTTGAGCAGATGGGAGAGAGGGGCAGAGAGCTAGTGGGAGAGAGAGAGTCAGAGACAAGGCAGGGAGGCCAGGGCACCACTGATCAGGCTGTCTGGGCAGGCAGGGCAGGGGCAGCCTTCGTTAACACAGGGCATCTCCCCTCCTTTCCCAGGGTAGTGTCTAAGCCCAAGAGGGCTCTGGGGGGGCTGCCGAGGCAATGAGAGTGGGGTACCATGGGGGTGGGAAGTGTCTGGATGTGGCTCATGGTCCCTGAGGTCTCCACTGCCTCCTCCTGGCCCCCCACCACTAGCCTGATGCCCCTCCCTGCCTCGGAGCCTTTCCTAAACTCTCGGCAGACAGCTGACTTTCCCTGCACCTTGCAGAGGCTGCTGGCAGGGAGGTCTTCGAACCCCAGCATCCACTCCCCACCTCTTTCTTGAGCTCAGGAATTCACACTAAAGTACTCTGATTATGTGAAGAAATAACATACATGGAAATACGAGTTAACCCTCTGTGGAAGTTAGTCACTACCTAACATCAATAAGTCGCAATTAGGTGAATGTGGAAGAGGTGTTTTTTCTTTTTATCAGCGTCTTACCTATTTTTCCACTCTGGTAGGTGAGCCCATGTACACACGCGTGTGCTCACACACACACACACACACACCTGCATGCTCCAGAAAAGCAGGGATCAGGAATCTGGCACCAGCTATCGACAGATGGCCACTCCTGTTCTAAACGAACTGCCGGCCTGAGCCTCCTTTTCATCTCGAAGGCCATTTGGCATAACCCCATTCGTCTGCACAGACTGTCAAATTCTCTCTCCCGGACTTCTCCCGTGACCTTCATTTTATTCTCTGCTCGTGCCTGAGCGTGGCGGCTGAACTGGATTGATGAAAGTTTTAGCCCTGTCTTGTTTTAATTCAAGAGCTAAACTGAGCATTTAAATGAACTCAACGTAGCAGGACTGACTGTCAGGACTCTGGAATCTGGTTCACATTCCTCCCGGGGCAATCTCACCCCCCATTATCTCCACTCTGTGTTCAGATTGGCTTCTGGGTGAAGTTCACTGTTGGTTAAAAATGACATCATCAGGGCGAGTGAGAGTAGATGAATGTTCACTTCTAGCCGCCCATTCATCACTGGAGAGCCCGGGGCCATCACAGGTGCGCCAGGCCCGGCTTCCCTCCGCGTCCCATAATTCATCCCTGGGTCTAATGAACCAGGACTGAGTTTGTCAGTTTCCCCTACTTTTGACTGGAAGAGACAACAATTCTTTGGCGCCCAGAATCTTTTATCCTAGAGAGAGAATGCGAGGAGAAGGGGAGAGAAATCCCAGCACGGTGACATGTTCGAGCGTGCTCGTTCATCATTTCTGTTCACAAACACTGGGAAGGGCTCCCTCAAGAGCTGGGACACTGAACTCACGCCTTTGCTTCTGCCCCCGGTCTGTCGGATTGCTATTTTTCAGGGAATCACCTGGTCCCATCATTCCGTTATTCCTCTGTAATTGCCTGTGTTCCTTTTACGACAGAGGAGGGAGCATGGGAGGTGAGGCCCAGGCATCCATCATCCAGGGCTGGATCAGGCATGTAACATCACACCATGCCCCCACTAAATTCTCACAAGCCCACTCATCTATCCCTCCATCCATGTGTCCATCCATCCATCCGTTCATCATCCATCCATCCATCCATTTATTTGATTCAGAAAGTGTTTATCACTTGCCTTCTATGTAACAGGTACTATGCCACATGCTGCCATGTTTTAAAACATACCCGGGATTTTGTTTTTACTCAGGTATGGTAAGGCCAACAGATCAGGAGATGACCGCCATTGAAAAGATAGTTTGTTACTCGCGGTTCCCAAGAGGAGGGGGCGCACCACCCCACCCCATGCAGCGCCACACAGGGAAGCCCTGGGTTGGTCTGCAGGCAGAGGGAGTAGGGGAAAGGTGGGGAAAGTCTTTACTTGGGTTCTCAAGGGAAAGAATGAGGGAGCCCAGGTGAGCAGCTGAGCAAGTCTGGACTGGATAGTTTGAATGACTCAGGTGTGCTCTGGGCTACAGCGATGGCCCCTGGTTGTTTGCTACCTGGCCCTGGGGTGATCTAGGGCAGGAGGATGGTGTCCGGGATTGCCTGAACCTGGTGAAAGGAGCCAGATGTGGGTATGGACTTGGGATTGGTTGGTTTGCACCTCAAAGACACTGTGCAGACAAGTAGTTTACTACCAACCTCTAGGAATTAGCTACTCCGGAGGGAGCAGTCCCTCCCTGGGTCCACAAGGCACCAAGATGTCAATGCATCAAAAAATATAGAAAACAAAAACATGATTAATACATGAGGTTTCCAAAAATGATAGTTTCTACCCTTAAAGAGCTCACAGACCTCAAAACAATTGCAGCAGAATTTGATGTCATAATGGCACAAGCTAGACCAGTCACCTTTGGGGATGTCTACACAGCACATAACCTTCCTGTTCTTGGGAAGTACACCCAGATCTCAAGGGTTAGGACCTCAGTGCCAGCTTTACAATTCGTGACCCCACCCTCTTGCCATGGCTGATGGGACCATGGTGGACACATGCTCCCAAGCTCGGCCAATCAGATTTCCTCTCCCACTAATTTGGGATTGCGATTCAGAGCCCTCAAACCTGTGGTGGGGAATTGTAACAGGTAAACGCAGGAGCCAGGGCACAGTGTGATGGCACCATGTAGGCTAGTGATCCCCAGCCCTGGCCACACATTAGTCATTGGGGAGCTTTTAAGAAATACTTCAACCAGGGTTCCAACTTAGACCATTTAAATCAGAATCTCTGAGGGTGGGGTCCAGGTGTCAGAGCCCCTGTCCCAGGCCTGGCTCACTCTTCATACGTACAAAACTGAACTTTCCTGAACACGGGCCCTCCAGGAGCACCACCTGCAGCTCTGTCCTGTGTTGCTCTGTGGAAGTGACATGGGACCGTGCTGTGATTGGTGTGGATATTCCACACATCCACAGATTCATGGCGCATGGCAACAGGGAGGGGGAGCATTTTTAAAAATATTTTGTTGCTATATAATCTTTGTCCATTTTTGTAGGGTGCATGGGACACTTTGTTACATGCACAGAGTGCGAGTGATGATCAAGTCAGGGTATCCAGGATATCTATCGCCCTGAGCATTTATCATTTCTATGTGTTCAAGACCTCTCTTCTAGCTATTTTGAAATATACAACACGTCATTGTTAACTACAGTCACTCTGCTCTGCTATCAAACGTTAGAACTTATTCCTTCTACCCAACTGTATGTTTCACCCCTTGACCAACCTCTCTTCAACCCCCCACCACACACACGCCCTCCCCAGCCTCTGGTGACTATAATTCTACTCTCTACCAGGGGGAGTATTTTTAAATTTTTAATCAATAGTCTCCCACTCAACTTTGAATAAAATGAATGTCCATCAAAAGATGTGCAGTGTACCCAAGAAGTCAATACATCCATTATCCAAAAAATATTCTTACAAAGGGAGATGAATGAGAGGAAGGACAAATTTCCTGCCCCAGGGGATTCTTTAATCCAGCTGGAGTGGGGTTCAGACGTGGATGTAGATTATGTACACGGACAGTCTATTTTATTAACAGTAGGAAACCAAGCATAATATACCGTGTGATCAGAAAGGAAAAAAAATCCCTCTGAGCTAGGCTAGTCCAGGAAGACTTCCTGGAGGTGGAGGGGTTTAACCTGGTCTTTTAAAGGAAGGCGGGTTTCAAACAGGTGGAGAAGGCTGCAGGACATCACAGGCCCATGGACCAGGGTAACCAGCTCTGCAGGTGCTTGAGGGAGAACCGTCCTCCCCACCCCGCCGTGAAGAACAGGCCCCAGTGGCAGGCGGTCTCTGCCACAGCCTCGGCTATGTCCCTGCTTCCCCACAGGGTGACTCCTTTTTCCCCATGCAAACCAGAGAAACTCAGGGGCTTAAACTGCCATTGGCCCAAGTCCAAGCATGCTCGAGGATGCAGGCGGAGGTTCTTCTGACCTCTCGGAGAGCAGGTGGAGAGGAGACAAGGACAGAGATTAGGGGAGAGCTGGATTCACTCCTGCGCAGACGCCACCTCCCAGAGACACAGGGGCATCACAGGCTGGAAACCCAGAGCCAGTTCACAGTCAATCTGCGCCTCTCCCTCAAAGCCACCACCCTAAGGCAATAGAGAGAGATGAGAGCTTTGCTCCTGCCGGCTCAGAACTTCCCAGGAACGAATCCCTGAACACCCAGGGCCCGGACTAAGTATGAAATCCAGTCATCCCAAAGAAGATGTCCTTCCTCTAATCTCCTTCCACATTTGCAAATCCCTCCCCAGCTTGAGAACCAACCACCCCGCTGGTCATCGTCCTTGGGTGCTGTCCTCATTTCCCTCCGCTGACCCCTCACCTGAAATGTCCCTCTCCGTACCCCTGCCTGGCACCTAGTCCTCAGCTGCAGCTGACTCCCAAATATTCAGCCTAAAATTCTTGGATATTAGCCTGGCCCTGCTGAGGCCTTCAAGCCCACAGCGTCCGGTCCGAGTTGCAGGTCAGGAGTGTGCCCTCACCTTGCCCTTGGGGGGAGCTCAGATTTCTGCACATCCCCTTGTCCTTTGAAAACGTCCCTTCCCTCCACTTGGTTTGCGCATAAGAACAACATCTGGGGATAGATGTCTCCGAGTCACCCCCAACATGGGGCTCAGTTTCCCGCTTCGTGCAATCCGGAGTGGACTGTGACCTCTCTCCAAGGACAACCCCTCCCCACCCCCTTTCCTGTTTATGGGCTTTTTTTCCACAATGGCAGCTTATCTGTGGCTGCAGGCTTTCAGCTGCGCTGTGCCTTGCTCCTTTCTGCTGCTGTGGAGCATTTTCCATGCCACTAGGGAGTGTAAATGCTCCTCACATGCATTTTTGAAAGACCTCGGAAACCTCTGCATAAATCACTAGAAGTTCATTTATGGTTTTAGAATATTCTGGCTCATTTATTTGGTGTCAAGGATCTGGAGCTCGAGCCTTCACTTTCCAGCCCGGGCCGAGCAGGGCTGCACTGTATTTCCTTACATGTTTGTCTGGGCTGGCCCTGCAACGCTAGCTGGCCACAAGAAGACCCTTATCATCATTCCAAACAGATCTTCCCCTTCCTAATGACATTCCCTTTGCAGGTTTGACTCGGAGCCAGGGCTTTTTCCCCATTTAAAAAGCCAGCAGCTAGTGCAGAGCTCTTCCTTCCAAGCCACCGGGCCGTGGCTCTCAGATTTCAGCCTTGCCCTGATGTCCTTCCTGCAAGTTTGAACTCTGCGGTGCCAGCATGTAGGCTGTCCCAATGCCCTCCCGCTGTCTTCACACTGGCCAGGGCAGGCAGCATACAGGAACCTGCTTACAGCGACACAAGGAAAAAATGACACTAGACCCCTAGCAGTCGGCAGGTGGGCATGTTGAAGCATTCTCGGGCTCTCTTTCCAGAAATGGCCAAAGAAAGATGCAGCCACATTTTTAGCAATTAGCTCCATGTCCAGCCCCAGAGGCTTTTGTACATCCTTCCTGGCTACGGGTTGAGATCTGAATGCGCGATGCTCTCTGCTTTTTGCTCTCTCAGTGTGTCCTTTCCCCTGAATCACGTGGCCAAGGCTTAAACTCCTGTCCTTTGAGGACAATCAGAATGACACCTTTAATGTTTTTGCCTTATTTTATGGCCTCATGATCTTGTGCCCTTTGGAGTTCAAAGGTCACATCAGGCAGCAGGCCGGGAGGTTTTTGATGTAACCTTTGAACCCCAGAAAACAAAAGAGCAGAGGCCCAAAGAGACCATCCATCTAAAAACGATCCTATAGAGAATGCAACTCAATCAGCCCAGAGCATGCAAATCACTGGACATTTTTATGGAGCGCCCTGCTAAATCCAGACTTACAGCCAGAAGGAGGGACACAAACCCCATGATCCCAATACATAAATCAAAGCTTGAGAAAAGCAAAGACGTGAGTTTACAGCCGGCTAAGAATGGAAAGATTTGCAAGATGTGATTTATAAATTGGTTTCCTCTCATTCTTCCACCCACCCCCCCCACCCCCCGTCTACACGCAGGCACACGGTCATACACACGCTGGTCAATACCACGCCGCCGCTGGAAAACTCAGCATTTTCTCTTCCAAAGGTGTGCCCAGTGCTAAGCCTGCCATGGGGAGATGTGGGAGGGCCATCGAAGGCCAGGAGCTTTTCCCTTGGCCACCAGAACCATCCTTAGAGACAGGGGCAAAGTCTACGGAGCAGGCATCAGATAAGCAAAACACGGACTTCCCATACAGGTGACAGGTTGGCCCCACAAAGACGGTCCCACTCTGTAGAACAGATGTCACCTCCCCAACTACGCAGCTTGTCCCTCAACAGTCCTTAAGACCTGGCACACATGTCCCCGGGGCAAAGGTCAGACTAATTTCGGAATTGATGAGAAATACTATTCAAATGGTCAGAGAACTGAGCAGGAGGTGTGCCCATTTTTCATGACTATTGAAGTTTTGTGTTTTAAAAAAAGAAATACTTAAGTGCGTGTATCTAGATGTCTAGATAAGACGCTGACGCTGGGAAATAGATCTTGAGGACTTTGCCAGAAAAGTCTGTGTGAGCAATCCTGCTGGTCAGAGACCAGAACCACGGCGGGAGGAGGGTGCGCCTGACCCTTTAAATGCAGGTTGAGTTTGCAGATAAAATACGCGTCTTCTTCTACAGTGAAACCGAACAATTGCATAGGTGCATGGAGACCCTCATCGAGGATATTACGTTTGGAAGAATGTCTCGCGGCTGTCTTACCTGGGTTCCTCTCCTTTTACCTTTGTACCACGTGACAATGTCACTGGGAGCAGTGAATATATTTTTAACTCTGAACAGTAGCACAACCATGTCCAATAAAAATATGTCCCGAGCAGTGGGACACCCCCCCACCCCGCCAAAGCAATTTCAGATGAAATAAGAATCCTAGAAAGAAAGAACCCCGGCTTTAGAGTTGGAAGGCCAACTCTGTGTGACCTTGGACAAGTTGCTTCACCTCTCTGAGCTTCAGTGTCTTCCCCTGTAAATACAATTGTACTTTTCCCTCTGACAGCTTGCTCTGCGCAGGTTCTGTCCAGGTGCCGGGACAACCTCTATCCTGTCAGATTTAACACTGTCTGACTTCTCTGTTTCTGGGAGATCTCATTTAGACACAAGAGAATGAACTAAATAGCTCCTTCTCTAACCCTATTCTTTCGCTTAGGGATTCCACAACCTGTTTCCTTCTCAGGAGACATGAAATACAACCCGTTGGAAGAAGCACCATTTTCCAAATGGGACCCAAGCAGCAAACATTATTTTGAAGTTTTCTGCAAAATTCTCTATGTGATTTTGGAAACCCAGGCTAAGGAATACATATGAATTGTACTAAAGCTGGTCAAAAATAAGAGTAGCCAGAGTCTCAGAGTCTTTCTGGAAAGTTTCCGCCAGATGGAGGCCCAAGGCTGCTGCAGCTACAAAGGGTGGGAGATTACCCTGTCTGATCCCCACCTCTTTGCACACTCCGCAGGTGCTCAGAAGGGTGGGGGACCCGCCAAAGGTCACAGGGTAGTTGGGAGTAATCAGGACTGAAGCCCAGGTTCCTCCATTCCCAGCCCACGGCAGTGGCTACTCCAGGGAGTGATTACCTTGGTCCAGAGCATTTGCTTTTTACACATCATCTCAGTTCATCTTCACGGCAAAGCTGTGGGTAGATGTCCCTACGCACATCTCAGAGCTGAGGAGCCGGGGCCCCGAGAGGTCCAGTTACACACTCAGACCTCACAGCTGATACGTGGGGGTTCTGGGATTGGGTCCCAGGTTCTGCCAGATCCCGGGCCTGTGCTGGTAACCACCCATCTCAGCCCCGAGCCCCACCTCTGTGTTCTAACCACACGGCGGTGCCTCCCAAGCAGGAGATGCCAGCCTGCCAGAACCCGTGGGGTGTGGGATGGTTTTCTGGGAAGGCAAGAAGCGGCATGTGGTGAGTTTAATGGTGTCCCCCTAAGAGATGTGTCCACATCCTAAGCCCCAGAACCTGTGAATGTGACCTGTTTTGGAAAAGGGGTCTTTGCAGATATAATTAAGGAGCTTACAAAGAGATCATCCTGGGTTACCCAGGCGAGCCCTAAATCCAACGTCGAATGTCCTTAAACAGAAGGGGAGAAGACACAGTCGTAGAGGAGAAAGCCAAGTGAACACAGAGACAGAAATGGGAGTGATGCAGCCACAAGCCAAGGGACACCTGGAGGCACCAGAAGCTGGAAGCGGCAAGGAAGGATTCTCCTCTAGAGCCGGGGCAGCCTTCCCTGCCAATGCCTTTGTTGGAGACTTGGCCTCCAGAACTGTGAGAGAATACACATCCCTTGTTTAAGCCACCCAGTCTGTAGTACTTTGTAATCGCAGTCCCAGGGAGCCAAGACAGGGCGGAATGAGGGTTTTCCTTCAGAAGATCTGGGTGCATACTTGGAGACGTAGGTGCAGACCAGCCAGCCCCTCAGTGTGCTGACTCAGAGATCTTCTCACCAGGCCCGAGTAGTTGGTTACTGGGGCTTCTGAGGCCAAGGCAGCGGGTCCTGTGGAGCTGGCAGCTCCACAATTCCGGTAAGGACAAGAGCTGGGAGGCCCTCTGGTAGGTCAGCACCAACCCCGGCCCACACTTCACCCTGTTTTTCTCGTGGTCTTTCCTGTTATACAACATCCGGGAATGGAAGGCCCTTTGCCTAATGGAACCCCGTTTCCTTCTCATAGGAAGGCTTGGCTATGGAGCCAAGATATATTCTAGCCGGAGTCCAAAATCTAGATGGACAGATTAGCCTGGTCAGGAGTGTGTTAGAGAAAGATTCTCTACTTCAGTGAACGTTTCCTATAGATCCCATGCCCCCAAATATATATTGCACTGCAAGTTTTATATTTATAAAACTTCTGTTTCCGTGGATATTTTTGGGAACACACCTCCTAAGCGAAGCAAGTTCCATGGCACAGGCTGCCTGCTTGTTCCCTGGAGTCCTGGGTTATCAGACTACGAAGGTAGAAGCGGCTGGACTTCCTTATTGAGACCCGCTGCAGACCCTTTATCTGAGACGGAACGTTCCAGCAGGCAGACAGGGGATGAGGAAGCTCTTCCTCACGTCAGCAATAATAGATTGAAAGATCCGTTTCTAGATCATTCTATTTTGGAAGCCTGAGGATGTGGACAGCAATGTCTGCCCACAGCTTTGCTGCAAAGGTGACCCGAGATGACGTGTAAGAAGCCAAACGCTCTGGACCAAGGTGATCACTCGCTAGAGCGGCCAGCGCTCCGGTCTGCGGTTGGAGGAACCCGTGCCTCAGTCCCGACTGCCCCTCGCTAGCCGTGTGCACCTGTTGTTCTCATCTGTAAATTGGAAGGACCCTCTACCCTAAATAAGGGAGCGGGTTCAAACAGGAACGGCACGGACTGCTTCCTAAGCTGTGAACTGGGGACATGAAGGTACATTTGATTGTCATGCTTGACACTGTATTCCAGTGTTTCCCAACTTTTTCCAGGTAGAACACGAGTCAGATCCCACTTTACTCTGAGCAGCCTGGGACAGCACCATTCTGGGGGGCCACAGACGACCTGCCTGGGAGCTTCAGCCATTGGTCACCACTGAGAGTGATACAGCAATAGTCTGCTAGCCAAATTAATAACACAAGTTAATAATATTATCATTTGTTGGGCCTTTAACACACATAAACACACATGCCCACACACATAAGCTCCCAGCACAGCAAGAAACCTGCCCATGCACAAGAGTCTCAAACTCTACCTTAAATACGTCATATACTTTTTCTATTTATTCAATATTTAATAAACCCAATTTTTTTTCAAAAAAAGTAATGGGGTCTCAATCCTCAGAAGCAAATCTTGGAAATATGGAAATATTTGAAGATGCCTCCAGAGCAGATTAAAGGCAAGTAGAGGTTTTCAAAAATAGAAGCTTATGCTAAGATTTTTTGATAAAATGAAATCACCATCGTATAAAATTCTCTGGGACACTTCTTCCACCTGGGAATCGTGCCAAGGAATAACCACCACTCCTCGGGCATTGAAAAATCCTTGTGGATAGTGGTTTGGAGGAATATGAAAGACCCACTTTCCTCTACTTTCAGAATGAAAATTCCTTCCCCCCATTCTCTGCCTCCCCCAAACTTCAGGTGCACAAATGTGCGTGCGCGCACACACACACACACACGCACACACACATACAATGAACGAAGAAAGGAAGGAAAGAGATCAGTAATGAGAGAGCCCACTAATGGATTGGCTTAAGTATAGAACAACATCCCATCACTGTTCTAGAAAATAATCAATCAAGCACTTAATTTTAAGCATAAGAGTAAGCTGCCAGGAGACTGTTAATAGATAACCAAATAAATTAACAGTTGTAGGTGGGATTTGAAACCAGGTCGGATTTTTCACCAGGCTCCAAGCTCCCTGCATACAAAGGACGCAGCACTCGATCTCACACTGTTTCAAAGTGGGAAATCTCCTCTTAGCCAATATCCCTTCTCAGCGGGCTGGTCACTTCAGGGAATTGTCCTTTGTGTGTCTTCCATAAATTTTATAACACCGCTACTTTAAAATATTGATGGGCAACTTGGCCTTGGCCCAGGCCCTCAGTGGGTTGGTGCGGACATGAAAACCTTCAGGAGGGGAGAAGCAGGAAGAACACATTCCCCACTGCCCTTTTGTAAAGGGACAATTGTGCAAGTGCGGTGGTTACCTGAGCTGGAGGCCTGCCTGGCTTTGATGGATGGCTTTGCCCTCTGGGAGCCGGCTCGGGGCCATGTGGGGCACACAGGCAATGCTAGGTACCCGCAGACCCACAAAGGGTAAGTGAAGGCCACACATAATCCCTTAAATTGTTCTGAGACTCAACTTTCTCCCAACAAACTCTTTGCAAAGTTATTGATACATAAGAATCAGCGGCTTTTATAGTCTGTCTCTGCTCCTTCTGCCATGGTCCTATCAGGGCAAGTGACCAAAAGTAAATGACAACAAGGAACAGAAAGAGTAGGACGAGAGAACTGATCCCCAGGCTCCTGGAGGCTCTGTGAGGGCTCTGAACTTATCATATCCATTCTGCCATCGCGCTCTCTTTATAATAACCCCAGGAAAAAAACACCGTAAAATTCTACCTCCTAGAATAAAGTCACCACTGAGAGTGATACAGCAATAGTCTGCTAGCCAAATTAATAACACAAGTTAATAATATTATCATTTGTTGGGCCTTTAACACACATAAACACACATGCCCACACACATATATCTCAAGCACTGCACTGCACTGCACTAAATACATCAGATATGTGATCTCGTTTCATCCTTTTTTAAAAAAAAATCTGTAAGAGTAGCCTTCAATCCAGAAAATCCACTTCCAGAATTTTTTCCTATGGAAATGATTAAGGATATGTCCAAAGATTTTTGTCTATAAGGATGTTTATCAAATCATTAATAATAAGAAAAAATGAAAATAATAAAAAGTTCCAATAGTTGAGAGGTGGTTAATCAAATTATAATATATCCATATAATACTGTGTAGCCAATTACAATTATAAAATATGTAATGACAAATAAAATATGTCCACGAGATATGAAGTGAGCAATACGGAGTATAGAAGAATAGGAACAATGTATTTTCATAACGTACCATGCATAAATGCATAAAATGTATGGGATTAGATTCATCAAAGTGTCATTAAATCATGGGTGATTTTCCCCTTCCTTTTATATATCTTTCTACTTTTTAATAATTTGTAATAAGAAAAGTATTTTTAAGAATTTTGACCTAGGTGCTATGTCCATGTATTCACAGATGTTAATTAATAATAGCCCATTACACACAAAGCCCTTTCTAGTCTGCACTGTGGTTTTACACACATGGTCTCAGGTGATTCTCATGTGAACCTCTTTAAGTGAGCAGAGCAGAGGTTTTATAATTCTGAAGATTTTCAAACATACGAAAAAATTAAAGAGAATAGTAAAAAGAGCCGGGAGCCTCCGGACAGCCTGACTGTCCCACAGTCAGGCACACTCCGGCCTCTTGGAGAGGGACTGCCCTTGGGTACGACACAGGGTATCTGCTCCAAGTTCCCACTGTCCAACTGCTCTGAAAGCGATCTGCCTTATTCCTCCCTCAGCTTTCGCCTTGTTACTTCTTAGGTTCTCTAGGATTCTGCTCTGCTCGGTAGGAAACATTCCAGAATGCACTGTAAGCAAGGTCTCTGACGAGGAACAGAGTGAGTGGTGTGTTGAAACTGTCTTGTGCTGGCTCAAGAAAGCCAATTATCTGCATCTCTTTCCAGCTCTATGACCAGTGACATCATGCTGGTGGCTGGGAGTTGGCTGTGGTGGTATTTACACCATGGAAATCAGCAACCGCTACAGATCAGGCTTCCTTTTTCTCCCAGAGAGCCAGTTGTTAAACATGTCCCGGCACACCACTGGACGGAGCCTCACAAAGAAAAACCCACATTTTGAAATGGTCCACTCCTCCAGTCCCCTGCTTTAAATAGGATGACGTCTGCATAGACTAAGCAGGCTGTGAATGTTGCTTTAGAATGATAATGTATTGGCCATGAGGGCTGGCTCACGCCTGTAATCCCAGCACTTTAGGGAGGCCCAGGTGGGAGGATCTGAGCTCAGGAGTTCGAGACCAACCTGAGCAAGAGCGAGACCCCATCTCTACTAAAAATAGAAAAATTAGCCAGGCATAGGGGCACCTACCTGTAGTCCCAGCTACTCAGGAGGCTGAGGCAGGAGGATTGCTGGAGCCCCGGAGTTTGGGGTTGCTGTGAGCTATGATGATGCCACTGCACTCTAGCCTGGGTGGCAGAACAAGCCTCTATCTCAAAAAAAAAAAAAAAAAAAAAGATAATGTATTATTCAAAAAACTGTTTCAGTATTTACAAACCTTGCCAATTTTCCTGCTCTCCACCCTCCTGGAGACCACTTGTTTCCTTTCACTGTGTCTTCAGAGTCAAAACCGGGCCACCTAGTACACTTCTTTTACGGCTACACCTGGCGGACCCAAACAATGGTTGAAGCAGACAAGCGAGCTGGGCAGGGGCGGAAGAATGTCCTGCTCACCACTTCCGTGGCCGCGTCTGTGTCAGACAACCCCAGTCTTGTCCCTAAGTGAGACCTCACTCGGGTGAATGGCCCGGCGGCTTGTTCACCCCTGTCCCCTGGCTCCCCTGTGGTTGGGCCACCTCCACCGGCGCCTCGTGAACAATCTGCTCTCTCTGCTCTTGAGGACGACTCAGCTGGGAGTGAAACACAATCAGGAGCTAATCTGGCCCAGCTGGGACTACTGCAGACAGAAAATAACAAGCCTTCAGCTGTGCATATCCTTAGTCTGGGGGAACCCATTTAAGGTTTTTTTGAGAAGAGATTGCAACCAAGCAGCCACATACCCTCACAATGCTACCTCATGTTACACAGCTGCAATAAATTGTCAGCTCACGCCCCTGAAGAAACATTCGGCTTTCTAGAAGGTAATACCAGGCTCACCTTTGCTGTTGGACACCACCATGGCTCCACTGGGTACGTGGCCTTCGGGGGACACGGAAGGTATCAGGCATAAAACCCTGAAGATGTTCCTAGCTCCCGAGGAGCGAGGGATTACGGCAAAGAACAACACAGCGACCGGGAACAAAAGAAAGCGTCGCAGAAATGAGGAGCGGAAGGGAGCCCAGAAGAGGCTCAGAGAGGTCTGAGGGACGCCAGACGGTGAGGTGCCTGCATAAAGCAGCCGTCTCTATTTTGGTAAAGTTCCAAGGCATAGGAAGAGGTTGGCAATCACTGTTTGACACAGATGATTCTTTTCCGTCATGTCATGGACAGGAGAAAGACACAAATAAAAGAAACTGCTTGTGTGCACAGCCTAGCCTTGGGAAGAGATCATTTTGCTTCGGGAAAAATAGGAACTGTGCGACCTCAGGGCCCAGAGTATGACGGTGACATTGTGGTGAGGGCGTCCCTCCAGTATCAGAGAAAGGGCGGGCTGCCTTCAGGGCAATTCTGCAGCTGTGCACCCAGTGCTCGTTTCATTCTCTCCGGCTGTCACAGACATACTGAGGTTTGGCCCTGCCAGACTTGACAGGAAGGGACCTCCCCTGGGAAATAAAAGCAGGCACAGAGAGAGCCGTTGCCTAATCTTAAGAATGAGCAATTCACGTTTCCCTGAAAGGTACCAACTGCTGTGTGTGGTCTTCACATGTGACAATTTTCCAGGGCCGAGTAAGACGAGAAGCAGAACAAAACCCACTTTTCAGACAGACCTTGGCCATGGGAAAATTCTTCACCCATCCAGCTCTCTGGCTGGAACTGCTGACTGGGAATCACTTTCCAGGGATTCTGTTACTACAACAGGCCCGTGGGTTTTGGTGGAAACGAATGGAATCTTACTAAAAAGACTAGCTCCCTTGGTCACTGTGCGGTAGCTTCACTGCTAATAGGCATCACAGAGAGAGTTGCCGCTCTATGTAATAAGTCTGGAGGACAATAAAAGGAGCAATCCGTATTTGCCATTTCCATCATCCCAGAAAAGTTCCCTCCCGGGCAACAGCGTGCTGGTAAATCGTCACCAACCTGCAATCTGAAAAAACGATCTATGCACACGTGTGAGTGGATGTTTATTGCAAATTTTGTTGATCTAAAGATGAGGAACACATAATTTACAAATAATAAAATATATAATCCTCTTTTGTGTAAATTCCCTATGGTCAATTGATTCTCAAAGAATGCTTTTGTGGATATTTACCAAGCTCGTGTATCTATAGCCAACCTATGGTTGCAATTGGGCAACGCGTGTAGTTCTGATATGAATGTTGATGTTTTTGTTTACATGAATGAGTAATGCAAACATGAAACAACTTTGTATGTCAAAACTTCACTTGGATAAATTGGATAATAGTTTTCAAATAATGGAAGAATATGTCCTCAAGTGTTAGTGCTATTCACAATGTAATGGCTACAGAGACAACTTTTAAACTGCATTATTAATATTTTTCCCATCACTTGTCTAATAATGAACAAAATGAGGCTGGGTTCGGTGGCTCACACCTGTACTCCTAGCACTTTGGGAGGCCAAAGTGGGAAGATCGCTTGAAGCCAGGAGTTCAAGATCAACCTGGACAATAGCGAGACCCCATCTCTACAAAAAATAAAAAACTTAGCCAGCCATAGTGGTGCACACCTGTAGTCCCAACTAGTCAGGAGGCTGGGGCAGGAGGATCACTTGAATCCAGGAGTTTGAGGTTGCAGTGAGCTATGATGACACCACTGCACTCCAGCCCAGACAACAGAGTGAGACTCTGTCACCAAAAAAAAAAAAAAAAATCAACGAAACAATAATATGGTAAAATAACTAAGAAGTGATGAATTTTGAGCGTTACCTTTGCTTTTAACATAATTTGAAGGTTATATCATTTTTAATGATTGTTGATTAGCAACCTGAATTTAACTATTGGTTCACAAGCCATCACACAGTATGTCTGTGCGGTCAATTCCATCCCATATATATATACAGAGGTTTTTTAAAATAAGAAAAGGTAAAAATACAGAATACTTCATGAATTTTCAGGGTTAAACCTATTATTTCTTAACATGACAAGAAAGTACAGCTTTGAGCCACAGGAGACGGTGGAAGGGAAAAGTTGACTTGTGTGTTCCCATTTCAGGAGCAGGCTACGAGTGTGTGTCTGGAAACAAAACCGTCTGAGAGACAGTTCACAAGCAACCAGAAGCAGGACCCAGATCTCTGCCCAAGGGTTTATAACAAAGACTCAAACCAGGCTTTTTTCCAAAAATGTTTTTAATTCCAACATCTCTCTTAATGGCCTACTGTAGACTAACTTAGCCAATCGCTGTTACACTAAAAATGGAAGCTAATGATACCAGCTAAAAACAACGAAGCCAGTACTATCAAAGTGTGTTGTGAGAAACTGATTATCACAGGGTGCATTAGTTTTTCACATCCTTTTCCCTATAGATAGGCTTAATAAGATTCCCACATCGAAAGCGAAAGCATTTCTTCCTCTCCTGGGATCCTAGAATATTATGAATGGGTTCCCTAGAGGCAGGCACTTCCCCGAGCCTCTCTTTTATAACACTCAGCACACGCAGGGAGCGGTGGTCTGGCTTAAGGACACCACCTGCTATTGGTCATCATATTAGTGCCTTTCGACAAATATCCAAAGCATTAATTTATTTCTCTTGAGCACCCGCAGGTACTCACCACTTGGCTTGGTGCTATATAGCTCTGCACACCACTTTATACCTTGCAAAATACATGCATTTGGAAAAGCAGTACAACTTTTAAGGCAAAGATCAGATACCAGCCATATCACACAAACAGAGAGCTGGAAGAAATCTGGCAAAAAAAAAAAAAAACAAAGGTGTTCAGCTGCCACTGTCTGAATTAACCAGGACTGCCAAAAGGTAAGCACATGAACTTCAACACGACTAAGACACAATTAAATATTTTAACTGGCAACAATTCAAGCAAAAGTGAGGTTTCTTGAGCCATCCCGATGTTGAGTCTTAACCCATTTGACATATGTACCCTGAAACCTTGTGATGATAGTTTCTAGGAAATGAAATTTGCGTGTCACTGAAAGCCACCTAGACTGGGAGAAGTTACTGAAGGAGTCTATTACAAAGGAATCTCAATGATTAGGCTATTAGAACAAAACTCCTGTGAACAATATTTGTAAATCCTTTCTGGGGCATGACCTTAATTAAATGTTTTTAATTTTGTAATTTTTAGAATTAATAAATGATTAGCTTTTGTCTTCCTTTGAGGAGTCTCCACCTTGCTATTAACACCTGAGAAACTGAATAATCTTAATTTAAGGTACTAGTTTCAGCGTGAACTCAGAATTTCCTTCACTTCCCATTTCCAGCTAATGTTGGGAAGCAGGTCCCTGTGCCACCCTCAGGATCCTGATGGCTTCTGCCTTTCAGGCTAGGTGGAGAGGTTAGAGACGCAGGTACTGAAGATGAATCAAAGGCTCCTGGCTTAGGTACCTGTGCCCACACGTGAGCCCAGGCACACACACAGGTGTTATTTTTATGGCTATTAGCCCTGAGTTCTGCCCTCCTGCTGTAGCTGTTCATGGTGGGCCCTTGCTGAGTCCCCACCCACCCCAGAATGGAGGCGCTAACACAGCAGAGCCCCTAGGAATGCAGATGCCCCATGGTCATTTGAACTCTGGGCAGGGGGCAGGTCTTGCTGCTGGTCCTACTCTAGGTGTAGCTGCAGCCTGATCCTCTCACCCCTGGGGTGTACTAACATATTTTGGATAAACACAATGGTATCAGATTGAGCAAATCATCTCTTCTGCATGCCTTAAATAAGCGTTTTTTGAATTAAATACCCAATTTATGAGAACAGATTAGCTGAGGGAAAAAATGCCGTGACTCTAAGTGACCTATTCCACCACCTCAGTGTATTTTCCCCAAAAAGAAATCAAGAAGAAAAAAGAAAAATCTATTTTTAAGATCAGCTGAAAACATAAATGACCTAATATTACTTTAGTATTGTTCATATAATGTTCCCTCTGACAGGCTTAGTCTGAGAAACTTGGAGCAGAAAACTCCAGTTTCTCTCCAGAAAAGTCCATTTTCTCTTCAAAACTACACAATCATCATTGTCTAAATAATTTCAGCTGTAAAGAAAAACTTAACAGAATCCTAGAGAAACGTCACATTCTGTTCATGGGATTATCTGAGCAAGATGTCTACTCTGAGGTATTATCAGGAAAAGTCACAGATTTTTACTATTTAGTAGGCAACAACATGCCGCTGACACACAGTTAAGGGCCTTTTAACAATGACTTTACTTCTCCTGATATAAAGCAAATTTTCTTTTAAGGGCAAAAATTTCTTTTAATTTAAAAAAGCAGTTCACAAATGTATATTCTTCAGAACACTGTATGTACGGGGAAGAAAAAAGATGCTACTCAAATTTGAGGGCCATTATCAGTGTAGGAAAACTATTAACTAAAGTGGATGGCATGTTTCTTTTCCTGTATTACAAAGTCAACTCCTCACACTTAATAATTTTGATCAGTTTTGATTTAACAGACAGCATGAATCACACTAGTTACAAGCTTAATGATGTCCTAATATTTATTAACAAAGCAAATTCTGAATATAGAAGGTCTATGAATCCCCTAATATTTCCAGTTTATAAACTTGCTTTGAAAAAAAAAATCAAAGAAATGCTCCTTTGAAGAACAAAGTTTTAGGGCTTGGAGAAAAGAGAAAGTGATCATTACAAATTCTTCATGGATCCATCAGAGATCTTTTAATCCATGTAAAAATCCAAATATAGAAGACCAGATTCTGATCTGACATTATTTCTATATTTTTAGAACAACTTTCCAATCCCCAGTTCAAGGTCACAATGGCATTAAAAATGTCCATGGGAAAAGACTGGCACAAAATAGCATAATTAATAATAGTTATTGCATTAGAGTGGTTTTCTTTTCTGTATTTTTCAAATGTCCTGTCGTACGGCTATGTAATTTTTATAGTAGCAAATTGTAAATTAATAAAAAGTTCAAGGTTACAAAGCAGAGCTGTCCTTATAAAATAATTCTTAAGGGAAGTGGCAGAGCCCCGTCCCTGTGGCACCAGGGACTCTGACCAAGGTGTGTACGGTGAGGCTGGATTTCTAGACATTTATTAGCCTTGCATGCCTGGGAAACCTCAGAACACTTCTGAAATCTGTACTTGACTCAGTTTTATGGCGAGGAAAATGAGACTCACACACGAATACCAAAATGACCGATGAATGGGGGCCTGCCTGGCAAAATCAGCCGCTGTGTGTAACCAAACACCTCACCCACGGGCTTAGGGAAAGATCAGGTAACATTTCTTTTTCAAATTCATTCAAATATTCAACTATGTTCATTTTAAAAACTACAACTATACGCACGAGACTGTAAACAGATCTCATTCACACTGACGGCCCACAGAGGGGGCTGTCTATACCCTTTCAGGGGGGGCTTGGGGCAATAAAACCAAAATCTGTATTTAAAATAGGGGTCTGTCTCATAAGATAAATTTTTAAAACTCAGTTTCCAATGTCCTGGTGGACATTACAAACTAGTAACTTCACCCAGAGAGGGGGAATATAAATGGTTACTGTATAGGTATATAAAAACAGAAATCCCTCAATAAGGATTTCAGAGTCCAATCCTCAAGACATCACACAATTCGTGCCCAAAGGCTGCACGTATACTAATGTGACTTCTGTTCCTGATCCGTAAATAACGTCCTCCTCCACATCGGAGGTATCTGGAGGTTGGCAAATTTGCCTAATCCCACGAGGTCCTCGGGCAGGGGTCACAGCTGCTGGTTGGTGAAGAAGGATTTAGTCTCCCTGCAGACAGGATTTACGCAGAGCGGACAACTCAGCGTCAACTGCTTGGAGCACAGCTCGTTTGACTGGATGTGCGAGTGCACCAGATCGGCCAGGGCCTGGAAGACACGCAGGAAGCAGACAGTCGTCAGAAGCAAAAGTCTGCTTGTCCTCCACGCCTTCCC
>RJWJ010030883.1:0-19588 GCA_004363605.1 Indri indri | reverse complement strand
ATCTTTAACTTTTGAGTGGTTTCACATTCGAGAGTGTTTATTGTGCTGATCCTTGTGTAATTCTGTTTTGAGTACTTCTTGGAGAGCTGGTCTTGTCTTGGTGAATTCCCTCAGTCTTTGCTTATCTGAGAATGTCTTTATTTCTCCTTCATATATGAAACTTAGTTTTGCAGGGTACAAGATTCTAGGCTGGGCATTAGTCTGTTTCAGAAGAGTGAGAATGGGGCCCCAGTCTCTTCTTGCTTGTAGGGTTTCAGTTGAGAAATCCAGAGTTATTCTGATGGGCTTTCCTTTGCATGTTACTTGTTTCTTTCACCTTACAGCTCATAGAAGGGCCTCTTTAGTGGCTATTTTGGTCAATCTGATGACTGTGTGACGTGGTGTATTCCTATTTGCATTGAATCTCCCTGGGGTCCGTTGAGCTTCTTGTACCTCTATATCTAGATTTTTAGCAAGACCTGGAAAATTCTCCTCTATTAATTCTTTAAATAGCTTATCCAGCCATTGAGTGTTTTCTTCTTCACCTTCTGGGACCCCTATCACCCTCAGGTTCGGTTTTTTCACATAATCCAACATTTCTTGTAGGCTTATTTCTTTTCTCTTAATTTTCTGCTCAATCTCTGTAACTGACTTATTTAATTGAAAGTTGTCTTCAATCTCTGAGATTCTTTCTTCTGTTTGATCTACCCTGTTCTTGAGGCTTTCCACTGTGTTTTGTAGTTCCCTGAATAAGTCCTTCATTTCCAGGAGATTGGTCTGATTTTTCTTTAATATGTCAATTTCTTTAGTGAATTTTTCTTCCAAGTCCTGGATTTTTTTTGTGGTTTCTTTGTGTTGGTAATCCATTTTTTCTTGCACAGCATTCAGTTTTCTTACAATCCATGTTTGAAATTCTTCTTCTGTCATTTTAGTGTTCTGAGTTTGGTTAGTGTCCATTGCTGGGGAGCTGTTGTTCCTCATTGCGGGTGTGCTTTCCGTTTGAGTCTTCATACTTTCAGAGTTCATTCGCTGGTTCCTTCCCATCTGGATCAGTTGTTCCTTCTTGCCTTTAGATTTTTGTTTGGATAATGACACGCTCTGTTTGGTCTCTGAGCCAGTAGGTGGTGTTTTGGGGTGAGATTCAACCACCCCCTTTATGACGAATCAGTAGATGCAGTAAAAGAGTGTGCAGGATGACCTCCTTGTCAGTAGGTGGCACTTGCAGGGAGGAGCGAGCTGCAGTGCTGTTTTTGGGTCCTGTAGCTAGCTCTTGTTCCTCTAGAGAGGCCCTCTTGTGCCTCGGGTGGTGGGTGGGGCCCTGGGATTTCCAGGTGTGTCCTTATTCTCCACTTCAGTGGGGGCAGGACCGGGAGTGAGTCTGGGTGGGGCTGGGTTGGGTAAGCCTGCCCTCAGGCTCCACAACTGCTGTTAGCAGGGGTCAAAGGTCTGCTCTTCATTTCTGTGCAAAGCTGCCAGGAGGGGCTGAAATGGCTCCACTCAGCTGAAAGTCTGGCTTGGGGGGTGGGGCTGTCCAAGACCGGCACTCTGGAGCAGGTCTCGCTCCCCTCCACCCTCCCCCTCTCCGTGGCCTCTCCCAGGCCTCTGCCAGCAAGCGGGACCTCAGGCCTATGGATCTCCCCTGGCTGTGACGTGGGCCGGGGGGTTCCCTACCCAGGATCGCAGCCTGAACTGGGTGCACAGCCCTCTTTTGGGAGGAGGGTTGCCGCTCCAGCACGCTGATCTGCCCCCGAAGGCACATACTCCTCAGTAGGGTCTTTTACAGATCTCTCTTCTGTGCCCCGGGGCAGTGCGATCGTGACCTGGGTGTACAGGGTCTGGTCTGCAGGCCTGTCCCCTGGGCCCTGGCGATCAATCCCTGACCCTGCCACTGGGAGGGGTGCTGGTCTTGACACCTACAGAGTGCCCAAGCTGGATCAATTTCACTCCGCCTTGGGATTTGCCCTGCTCTCCTGGAGTCCCCAGGCAAGTAGCACCTGGGAGGGCTGGTGGGTAGGGAGCTCACAGTCTGAGTACCCCTCAGTCTACTGTAGGGCCCCAAAAGGAAAGGTCCCGTTCCTTGGAGATGCCTCTGTGTGATGGCTAAATTGTCTCTCTGGGCACCCACAGGTAGGGAGTGGGAAGGAGAGAATGGAGCATTATGGCGTCTGCCGATAGGCTCGGGTCTGCGCCCAGGGAGGTGCCCCGAGGGAGCTGGGAGCCGGTCCGCAAGAGGCCACTGCTCACTGGCAGCAGCCGTCTCTTGGCTGCTGTCAGCAGGTCTCTCCAACCGCTCAGGAGCCCATAGCAGTCCGAGATGCAAGGGAGGGGGAAGTTAACTGCCACACCTACCCTTCTCGCTGGTCTCCAAGCCTCTCGGGACCTTTCTCCTTCCAGTTCCCCGAAACGTCTTGCCATGGAGTCTCCTGGAGTTTCAGGCACTCTTCCTTCCAACCCTCACCCGATCTATGTTTCTCTGCTAGTTTATTTTTTTTCTCTTTCTTCTAAAATTCGTCTTTTTTGCAGAGACACTCTGACTGGCGGCTTTTCTCGTCCACCATCTTGGCTCCTCCCCATGAAATATTTTTTTGATGTGCAGTTGAATTCAGTTTGCTAAGATTTTATTGAGAATTCTTGCTTCTATATTCATAAGGGATATTAGTCTGTAGTTTTCTTTTTTGTTGTGTCCCTCCTGGCTTTGGTATCAAGGTCATATTTGCTTCGTAGAATGAGTTGAGGAGGATCCTTTTCTTCCCAATATTATCAAATAATTTCTGCAGTATAGGTACCACTTCTTCTTTGTAGGTGTGGCAAAATTCAGGTGTGAAGCCATCTGGTCCAGGACTTTTTTTGTTGGAAGATTTTTTTATTTTTTTATTTTTTTGCTGCTTCAATTTCAGTGCTTCACATCGGTCTGTTCAGGAATTCTAGTTCTTCCGTTTGAGCCTAGGGAGATTGTGTGTTTCTAAGAATTTGTCCATTTCCTCCACGTTTTCAAGTTTATGGGCATAGAGATTTTTATATTATTCAAAGATGATGTTTTGTATATCCATGATATCAGTTGTGATTCCGCCTTTTTCATTTCTAACTTATTAAAGTCCTTTCCTTTCTGTTTCTGGTCAATCTAGCAAGAGGACTGTGAGTTTTATCTTTTCAAAGAACCAACTTTTTCTTTCATTAATCTTCTCTATAGTTCTTTTGTTCTCTATTTCATTTAGTTCTGCTCTGACCTTGGTTATTTCTTTTCTTCTTTGGAATTTAGGATTGTTTTGCTCTTCCTTCTCCAGTTCCTTGAGACAATGTCTGGCTTTTAAAGCACAACTATGGAAAAGGAGAAATCATAACTTTACAACAGAGAAAGCTGGCAAATGCTACCTTGACAAAGTAATGAAGATTAACATCACCAATGAAAAGCCTTGCCCTCCAGCCAGGAAGCCAGGGAGCTTCCAGCCACCATGGCTGCACATCCTGGGCCCCATGATGGTGGCCCAACTGCCACCTGACACCCAGACCCACTCTGGATTCACCCAGTGGGGAACTTCTGGTCTCCCATTCTAGGAATCACAGAACTCTCCAGAGTGGATGATGCACTGAGATCTACTCCTGCCTGCCTTTCTGGAGCGGGCCAAAGATAAGGACTGATCTTCCCTCCCTGCCTCTTTCCTCCTCCCTCCATCCCGTGGGCCAAAGACCACCTTACCTCTGTGGACATGACACTTGAGCTCAGCCAGGCTGAGTCCGCAGCCCAGAGCTGGGGCAGGGTCACTCCATCCATGCACAGCCAACAGCACTGACATGAGGAAACCACCAGCTGTGGAGGGTGGGTGGTGAAAGCTTGGGTCTCGAGTCTCTGGATGCAAATGGTTGAAATCCCAGATGACCAGAAAAAGTGTAAGATAGTGATCACCAAACTGTCTTGGGGAAGTCTCAATTGCCAGCCTGGGAGCAAAAGTTTCTGTCTTGAAATAAACTAATAAGTCAGATTACATGTTAACAGAGTAAAGGCTCAGAGGAATCGCTAAAGAAAACTGAAAACTGACAGTTTCGTCTCAATCCTGTTTGTACATCAAGAAGCATCCAGACTTTCTGGGAGGTTTGTTTTTTGTTTTGGGGTCTATTTGTTTTTTCAAAATAAATACAGACACATAGATCCCATCCCATACTTGATAAGAACAGAAGGGTTGATAGCAAGACTGAAAAACCAAGGCAAGAAAACATGAAGAATAAAATGGGCAAAGTTTTTCTCAGTTGAAGATGCAACTTCTTTGCAGTACTAAGTATGAAGGCAGTCACAAAGGCTTGACAAAAGAGGAAAAGGTTTGGAATTGTTGCCACCAAAGATGTAAAAAGAAGTCGAGGGATGAAAAGTAAAGTTTACCATGCAGCTCAAAGAGCCCACTTGAAGTCAGAAAACAAGAATTTGTAGCACAATCAAGCAACCTTCCAACAGCCCAGAAGGAACAGTGGAGGAAAGGTACTGATGAGTTTCCAAAAGATTAGAAATTAATGAGGCAGGTACTGGAGGAAGTCCTGATGGGCAAGTATATTCATTTCCTAGGTCTGCCATAACAAAGTACACAAACTAGGTGGCTTAAAAACAATTGAAATTTTTGTCTATCCTCTTTTGGAGGCTAGAAATCAGAAATCGAGGTGTTGGCAGGGCCATGCTCCCTACAGAGCTTCTAGGTGAGGATTCTTCCTGGCCTGTCCTAGCTTCTGGAGGCCTTAGGTGTTCCTTGGCTTGTGACAGGGTAACAAGCTCTGCCTCCAATCTGCTTCCATCTCCCAGAGCCAACCTCCGTGTTTTCACCTGGCATGTTCCTGTATGTGTACATGGATATACGTGTGTGGGCACATGTATACATTTCCATCTTCTTAAAAGGACACCAGATGTACTGGATTAGGGCCCACTTAAATGACCCCATCTTGATTATACCTGCAAAGATCCTATTAATATTTCCGAATACAGTCACATTCACAGGTAGGACTTGAACTTTTCAGGAAGACAATTCAACCCAAAACAGCAAGTATCCTGGGAACTTGAGAAGTCAGTAAAAATTGTTGAATGAGTGGGCTGCTGAGATTGAAAACGAAGACACGCGAGGATGGGCTGAGACGTAGGGAGGGAAAGGGAAAGTGCTGGGAATTTGTAAGAATCGTCATTAAACCATTGCCAGAGAGTATTTATTGAAAATCTAGGAGACAATACATTAAAATGTTAGTAGTGGTGGGATTATAGATAACTTTTCATTTTCTTTATACTTTTTGTATGTTCCAAATTATATATAATACGTACACATGACTTTTATACCAAAGAAACAATCATTATTTTTAAAATAACTATGAGTAATTGTCACAATCCTCTGAGTACATATAATCTAGAGCAGAAAGGTAAAGCTGGGGAAACATGTACAGAATAAAAACATATAACAAAATAGTAACCTGAAACAAAGTGATGCTGACACCCAATCAGCATTCAATAAACGTTTACACATAAAGGTAGAGTAGAATAGAGTGTGGGCTTTCATCTCAGACATCTGGATTTTAATCTCAACATTCCTATTAACCAGCTAAGCAATCCTGAGCTAGTTACTCTGAAGTGTTCAGTATTCTCATTTGTACAAATAGGATTTAAATTTCCATGTCACCAAGCTGCATGATATGAAGATGCTAGGACAATGTAGACATTTAACACAGGTTTCTCAACATGGTCATTATGACACTAACGACCCTCTATAAAAAACTTATGAACTTGACAAATGTGCAGTACGGTAAATGGTTGAGGGCAGAGACATGGTCAGGAACACAGGACAAGCAGCATGGGCAAAGTGAGGGGAAATTTCCTCAAGGTTCTGAGCTGGAAAAGTGGGACACATAAGTACTTACTGAAAAGAAAAGGCATTACGTGACTGGATGGAAAGGGATTCTGTACCTTTGACAAATTGCAGAAAAAGTGAGATAAGCCTATACAGGGGTGTCCACGCTATGTGCCTATAGAGCCAGTTAGGGTACCTCAGGCAGCAAGTCACCAAAGGCAATGGAAATTGCCTTATAAAATAAGGGAAGGGATTAATTATCTCATATAATAAGCAGCTTCATATTAGGGAAATTCCAACAGTTTAACCAGGGCAACAAAGACTGTGTTTCTTCTACCTTTCCACTCTTCTTGTGTTCTCCTCAGTTCCAAAATACCCGCTAACATGAGAAGTGGGGCTATGTCTTCCAAAACATCTCTTCCTTAAAACTACAAATACATTCCCCAGAAGCACCTTGGAAAATTTCCTGTCTCATCATCACTGGCCTGAATTACCTCCCATGGACCTGACTCTTCTGAATCACATGTAGGACGAATACCAAATGGTTCAATTAGGGAGACCCAGAAGATGGACTACCCAGGATACTGACATATGAAGCCAAAGAAGAGGGCCAGGGGATGTGCGTCATTGAGCTAGGGTACAGGGAAGGATTTGGGGGCAGGGGAAGAATAGCCTCATTTCCCATCAGTCACTCGTGGGATGACTAAAGATGCTAATGGACCTAACCAAAAAAACGGCCGGAGACGGGAGACAAAAGAACAAGAAAAAGTATGTAGGTGCAGTCCATCCATGGCACTATAGAAGGAGACACTGCCAGCCTCATGATCTAGGTAAACCCCTACCCGGTGAAGAGCTGGTTCTTTGTTGGGGGGAATTAAAGGGAGGCTTGTTAGGGGGCGATAGCCAGCTGAACTCCAATGAATAGCCCAGATTCCCGCATTGGGGGACATTTTTGAGCTATCAGTAATCCCCATGATGTCCTCCTGACACACCCCCACAGCAATCTCCAGGCCACCTCTATTCTCAACTTCCCAGTAATGCTTCCCTGAGGTGAAAATGTTTTTTCCTAGAACACAGGGCAAGTGTTGAAATCTTTCGACAATGTGTGTGGTCTTCTGAGAATTCTTCCATCCAGCAAAGTAGTTCCATGCTGTAGAAAATACTGGCCATGAACTCTCTGATGCTGCATTTTTCACATATCTCCCTTCCTGGGCAAAGACAAGTTTGGGATGAGCTGTGTCTTCAGCTACATTTACAGCCACTGCAGAGAAAATGAGAGTTGAGATAAGTAATGTAGCAGTTTGTCACCACCCCTCCTCCAGAAATGCCTCTCTTTTTGAGCGTCAATTTCCTCCTGCCTCCTCCCAATAAGCACTGTCAGAGATGACTCCTCAGCTGGCCCTAGCAGGCCCTAGAATGGCCTTTCCCAACCAGAAATCCTCATTTCCCTTCTGCTCCGAAAGGGTAAGCCCCAGAAAATAGGGAGCTCCTTATTTCACGGCTCAAGTGTTCACAATCTGCATAAAATTTGGTGAAACAGTAACAAATTCTGACTTGTTTCAGGACTAAAACCAAGGCTTTTGACTAGCTGGTTCTTGTACAGGTTCACATAGATGTCACACAGATCAGGGATTAACAAAACTGAACTCATTATCCTACACCCCTTTCTACTCTCTTGGGACTAACCCTCTTACATGCAGACATCTTGTCTCCTATGTTCTCTAAGTTGTCAGAGAGTTACCCCCACACAAACACTCATGCTTTCAAATCTTGAGTTTATTCTTAACTCTTCTTTTCCTCCGACCCTCAAAGGCTAATTAGTCGCCAAGTCCTATCAATTCTACTTCTGAAATGTATCACTGGCTTTTCGTCCTCTCCACTCCTGTCACCACTCCCTTTATCCCATCTCTCACCTTAACTGTATCAATAACTTCCTCCCTAGCCTCCCTGGCTGCAAATTCTCTTCCCCCTCAGACTCTCCTTGTCTGCCTAGTTTAAGGTTTTTTTAAAGAAATCAGGAATGTATTAGATTTTGACAAATGCTTTTCCTGCATTAACTGAGACAATCATATGATTTTCCTTTCTTAGTTTAATGATATGGTAAATTACATTGATGTTCAAAAGTTGAACCAACCCTGTTTTTCTGAGATAAATCTCATTCATTTCTGAGCACAGCAAAAGCTTGCTAACAAAAAAGAAAAAAAAAATCTTGCTTCATTGTGATTACTGTACATTACCCTTTTAATACACAGTTGGATTCAATTTGCTAATATTTTCTCAGAATATCTTTATCTGTATTCATGACACACATTGATCTATAGTTCTTTTCTCTTGTAATGTCTTTGTCTGATTTTGGTATTATGGCAATGATGGCCTTACACAAAGAATTGAGAAATATCTCTTCGTCTTTGTTTTTTTATAAAAGTTCATGTAGAATTGGCGTTTATGTCTTAAATGTTTGGTGAATTTGCCAGTTAAGCCATTTGGGAAAGTTTTTAACTATAACACCTATTTCTTTAATAGAAGTAAGATTACTCTTCATGAGTCAGGTTTGGTAATTTGTGTCTTTTAAGGACTTTGTCCATTTCATCAACGTTGTCGAGTTTATCGGAATAAAGTTGCTCATAATATTCTCTTATTATCCTTTTAATATATGTAGAATCCGTAATGCTGTCACCTCTCTCGTTCCTGATGTTAGTAATGTTATGTCTTCTCTTTTCCTATCTTTCTGGTTAAAGGTATATCATTTTATTGATATTCTCAAAGCACCAGCTTTTGCTTTCATTGGTTTTTCTGTTGTTTTTAATTCCATTGCAATGATTTCTGCTCTGATTTTTATCATTTCCATTCTTCTGTTTACTTTGGGCTTTACTTGCTCTTCTTTTCCTAGTGTCTTAAGGTGGAAGCTGAGGTCATTGATTTGAGAAACTTCACCTTTCTCATATAGGTGGTTAGTGCTATAAATTTCCCCTTAAGTAATGCTTAAGCTGCATCCCACAAATTCTGATATATTGTGTTTGCCTTTTCATTTCATTCAAAGTAGTTTCTAATTTCCCTTTTAGCTTCTTTGATTCATGGGTTATCGAGAAGTATGCTATTTAGTTTCCCAACATTTTGGGATTTTTTCCAAGGATATTTTTGCTACTAATTGGTCAGACAATATATTTTGTATTACTTGAATACTTTGAATTTATTGAAATTTGTTTTATGGCCACCTTGATCTATCTTGAAAAATGTTCCACATACACTTAAAAAAATGTGTATTCTACAATTATTGGATGCAGTATTCTATAAATATCAGTCAGGTCAAACTGATTGATAATGTTATTCAAGTCTACTATATCCTTGCTGATTTACTGCCTGTTTCTTCTTAAAATTATTAAAGGAAAGTACTGAAAATTCCAACTGTAATTGTGAATTTGTCTATTTCTCTTTGCAGCTCTATTCATTTTTGCTTAACATATTTTGAAGCTCTGTCATTAGGTGCATACATGTTTAGAATTGTTATGTCTTCCTGATGAACTGACGCCGCTATTGTGAGGAAAAGACCTTCTTTATCTCTGCTAATATTCCTTGCTCTGAAATCTACTTTGATACTAATATAGTCACTCCAGATTTCTTCTGACTAGTATTAATGTATGTCTTTTTCCATTCTTTTCCTTTAAATATATATGATTCTTTACATTTATTGTGTTTCTTGCAGCATATAGTTGGGTCTTGCTTTTCTTATCCAATCCAATCTGCCTTTTGATTAGGGTATTCAGACCATTTAGATTTAATGTGATTATTAATATGATTAGGTTTCTATTATCTTGCTAATTGTTTTCTATTTGTCCGATTTGTTCTTTTTTTCCTCTTTCTGCCTTCTTTAGGATTAATCAAATTTTTTTATGATTCCACTTTATTTCCTTTACTGATTTATTGGCTATAAATCATTTACTTTAGTGATTGCTTTAAAGTTTACAGTATACGTATTTATCAGTCTACCTTTAAGTGACACCATTCACATATGGTCTAAGAACCATATAACAGTATTTGTCCATTTCTCCCCGCCCAATCTTCACACTATTGTCATGCATTTTACTTATAAATATGTTATAAACCCCACAATACATTACTTTTTGTCTGTTTAGTCAATTACTCTATTAGTCAGTATTCTCAACCAATAGGATATATATGTATGCACATGTATATGAGATTTATTACAAGGAATTGGCTCATGTTATTATTGTCACTAGCAAGTCTAAATCTGCTGTGTGTGATGGTAGGCTCAAGACCCAGAGAGAGCCAGTGTTCCAGTTCAAAGGCCATGAGGAAGAACAGCCAGTGATGCAGATGAAGTCCAAGGCAATCTGCTGTAGAATTCCCTTTTGCTCAGGGAAGAGGTCAGCCTTTCCTTCTACTCAGGCCTTCCAGTTGACTGGATTAGGCCCACCCACATTACGGAGAGCAATCTACTTTACACAAGTCTGCTGATTTAAATGTTAATCTCATCCAAAAACATCCTCACAGAAATGCCTAGAATAATTTTTGACCAAATACCTGGGCACCCAATGGCCGAGTCAAGTTGACACATAAACTTACCATCACAACTACTTTTTAAAGAGATTCAAATAATAAAAAAAAGATACATTTATTCATGGCATTACCATTTCTGGTGCTCTTTTATTCCTTTGAGTAGACAAGATTTCGATCTGGCATAATTTTCCTTCTACCTGAACAACTTTCTTCAACATTTCTTGATGTAGTCTAACCGTGGGTAAACTCTTTCTTTTAAGCCACAACGGATGCCCTCCCTTCCATTTTCTCCACACCTTAGTTCATGCTGCTACCTCTGCTTAGAAGAGTATACCCCCATTTTCCACTTGGAAGACTCCTACTAATCCCTCAAATCCCAGAATTGTCACCTCTGCTGTGAAAACGTGCCCACCTCACCACCAACGGAGTCCTTTCTCTGTACTTCTGTAATGTTTTATTCCTACCACTGACAAACGTTGACTCCTACTAAATTATAGCAAGTGATATGTGTCTGTCTCTTCAATTTGCTTGTGAACTCCTAGAAAGAAGAGAACAGGTCTCTCTTTTTGTATCACTAGTACCTTGTAATACATAATGTGTATTAAATAAATGTTTCTTGAATGAAGCATATATGCATTTATTATTAACATTTTTCCTGACACTCTTATCAGCTGCATGCTATTTCCTCTTTCCTTTCCAGAATTCTCTATTTACTCTCTTATTTGAAAGATTCCTAGGGAGCCCCAAGTCCTACAAATTCTGCTCACCTTGGTATCGCTTTAGCATTTCCTTCATCATTGGTAGCTGGCACACTGTCTTCACCTTTGGAACTTCAAGGGAACAGTTCACATCCTGCATCTCACTCCTAATAAAGTATAGCTCTTCTTAGAAGATGACCAGGGCAGCCAAGACCCCCAATTCTCAACCAAAAAGTTCCAAGCCCAAAGCTCAGATCACTTTTGTTCCCATTCTTCCTCACAAAAGTGATCAGTATAATATTTCCTCCACAGACTCCTCAGTGTGCACCCAGATTGATCTATGGAACCCAGGCCCTATTTCCCCACTCAGATCCCCATAAGAGAGCCCCAGGAACTCATACCTGGTCAACGTATCTTTTGGATTCTGTGAAGAGAAGAAAAAAAGAAGTTACAGAACTTCTCCTTGAGACCTGGTATGCAACTCTGTGAGCAGGTGTTTTTGTCAGTTGCTTTTGCTAATGTCACATGCCAAAGCCAATGGATTGACACGATCTTATCCTTTTTCTCATGTGACCCCTCTGTACTATTTGACATGTTGACCAATCCCTTTCTTGAAACCCTACGCTTTCTCCTTTGGCACAATAACATTAACTCTCCTGGCTTTTCACCTACCTTGCCATCTATTTTCTTTCAATCACAGAGCCATCTTTTTTGCTTTCCCACTGGTGTCATCCTAGCAGCTCCACCTTTGACCTTCTAATCTTCTCCTTCCCTTTGTTTAACAAGATTACTTTTAACTTATAATTGCCAAGGACACTTTTATAATGCCTGAGTCTAAAGAGTTTTTTATACAAGTGAATTTTACTAAACTTTAGGGAACTGAAACATACCCATCGTAGGTTGTGACAGAAAAGAGAAAAATAGAAAATTGTCCCAACTTATTTAAAGAGACTGTATAACCTTGTTCCTTAAGCCATTAAAGGAAATACATGAAAAAGATTATAGACCCATTTCACTTACAAACATATTAATAGATGCAAAAATTCTAAATAATATATTGGCTATTCAATGCTAATGATATATTTAAAAAATACAGTTCCTCTCAAAAACCTGTGGTTATAGGTTTCTCAGTCAAATCTTGAGGAAAAACATTAGACAAATTCGAATATAGTGGCAGTCTACAAAATACTTGACCAGCACTCCTCAAAACTGCCAAGATCTCCAAAAACAAGGAAAATCTGAGAAACTGTCACAGCCAAGAGGAGCCTGAAGAGACATGACAATTAAGTTTAATGTGGTATACTAGATGGGATTCTGGAAAAGAGAAAACATTAGGTAAAAACTAAGGAAATGTGAATAAACTATAAACTTCAGTTAATAATAATGTATCACTGGTTCATCAATTGTAATGAATGAAGCATACTAATGTAATATGTTAGTATTAATAACAGGAGAAATTGAGTGAGGGGGGATGTGGGTACTATCTTCTCAACTTTTTGTAAATCAAAATTACTCATTTTAAAAAACGGTTAATTGCCATATGAAAAGTGCTCAATCTCACTAGTTATCAGGAAAATGCCACCTATCTTTTTTGTGGAGAAAAGGCATATAATTTTATTAACATGTACATAGGGAGAATCACAGAGGGATTAGCCTGCCATCTACCTTTCAGGAGAAGAGAAGAGTACTGATTGAAGGCATGAGATAACATCACACACCTTTCAGGTTAGCTAAAATTAAAGAAATGACAATTCCAAGTATTGGTGAGGATACAGAGCAACTGGAACTCTAACACATTGCTGGTAATAGTGTAAACTGACATAACCACTTTGGAAAATGGTTTGGAATCATCTACTAAAGCTGAACACACATACATGCCCTGTGGCCAGGAATTGCTCTCATAGGTACATAACTGATAAGTGGATAAATGCGGAACAAAAAAGATGTTCATGTATATTCATAACTGTTTTTTATAACACTAAAAACTAGAAATAATCCAAGTTTCCCTCAATAGTAAAAGGACTAATATGTTTTTGATATATTAATACAATGGAATACAGGACTATTCAGCAGGTTTCTCAACTTCAGTACTACTGACATTTTGGGATGGATAAGTCTTTGCTGGGAGCTAGGGAGAGGTGTGTACTGTGTATCATAGGATGTTTAGCAGCACCCTATTAATGCTAGACACCAATAGTAACCATCCCCAAGTTGTGACAACCAAAAACGTCCCCACATTGCCCTGTGGAGAACAAAATCACCCTGGTTGAAAACTACTGATGTGGAAATAGAGGGGCAAGATGGCTGACTAGAGACATCGCTTGCTGGACAGGCTGAGAGGGAAAGAAGGGTTTCAGATAAAGGAGAGGAGAGAGGGGACTCAGCTCAGGTGAAGGTCAGTAAGAGAAGTGCCGGAGCCTCCCAGGGACCTCACAGAGGAAAACTTTGAAGCAGAGAAAGAAGACGATAAAGGAAATAAAGATAATTGTGAGGACCAAACCCAGAGAGGCTCGGAGTCCAGTGAAGGGGTAAGGCGGAGGTGGATATCCCTTTCTCCCACTCACAAGCATTCGGTGATCAGCAGGCTACCAAGTTACTAGGAAGCTTTTCTACTCCCACAAGCCCAAGCACCGCGGCAACCACGGAATTGTGGGGAGAACTTGCATGACCCCAGAGCTTGGACATTCCGTGCAGGCTCCCCTCCAAGGAGAATGACCCAAGAGGCTGGAGAGCCAGCTTTCTTCCATTCAGACTCATTTCTTGCCACCCCTCCCCGACCCATTACAGCTGGGAGAGCAGTTTGAGCCAAGAATTTGGCAAGCAGCTACCTCTCCCCTGCCGGCACATCCTGCAGACTGAGGTTTCCACAGAGATTGGGGCCCATGCCTTTCCCTTTGAGGACCTGCAGGAGACCCCATCTACCCAATCTGGGAGCTCCCTACCTACCAGTGTTTCACAGAGACACACACCACTGGGTCAGACACGGAGGCTGGATCCTGTGACCCCAGGACTCAAGTGGGTTGCTGGGGAACACAGCGGGAAAGTTTGGGAGCTGGAATCAGCAGGCAAGGAAATCCACGTGGGTGGAACTGATGGGAGACTACTATGGGGGTCTAAGACACAGCGATCTGGGAAAGCACCCATCCCCCCATACACATAGGAAAGCCATGCTGTCAGACTAGGGTGGTCTGGCAGGGAAGATCCCAGCCTGAGGCGCAATAACAACCAAGGGTAGCACCATTCAGGCACCTGAGGGCAGGGACAAGGCAAGAGGGGTGGAGCTCACTCCCATCAGCCAATCTGCGAATTGCAGCCCCTCGCTCACAAGCAGCCTTCCTGGTTTGGAGACCCAGCATTGACACTCCTCCTAGGGGCCAGGATGACAACACTGAAACCACCATGAGGCTCAAAGCTGTGCTGTCAGACCAGGGAGGGTCCCCAGGCAGGGAAGATCCCAGCCCGCTGGGCCAAAGCAACTAAGGGCCTCTGTTCGAGTGCCCAAGGGCAGGGGCAAGGCAAGAGGAGCTTATTACAAACACAAAAGAACATCTCTGCAGTTGGCTTTCTCCTGCAAGTATCAACCACTGACAGACGGGTAGAACAACTCTATAGGTCTTCACAGCATCCACCAACTCAGTCAAACAGGGCATGGCCAATTGTTACTCACAAGCATCACCCACCATCTTGGAGATTAAGCTGGGGGTCCCAGTACAATTCACACTGATCGGAAGAGGGGAGGACAGCACGGTAGAAGCAACCTGAGGGGACACTGCTTTTTAGGAGGGAAACAAAAGTTACAGGCAGCTTGATCTGTGAGAGGTCTCCCTCCTCCACCGTAGACTTCTGAGCTGATCAGAGTCTGTGCAGAGACACTGCACTGGAAAGCAGGTGCAGCAGAGATCTGGTGCCTGCCAAGCCCAGGTTTCTGCAACTGACATTATCCTGATCACTCTGGGTGCACAGAGGCAGGTCTGCACAGGACCCAACCTTCCAGCAATAGCCTTTGCATCACCACCACCAAGCTGGGGAGGCAACAGATGCTACCCTGTGCCGTGCCCTATGACTGGGGGCTGAGCACACCTCCTCCCCAGTATGGGAGCCAAACAGAGGAGGAGCCCCAGATGCCACAGTCACCACTTGGGAAGACTGGGGCTACTGCCTCAGTGAGTCCTAGGTGTGGAGGGAGAACCTGGCTGAACGGCAGTGCGGGCTTGCCTACACAGACCCTGGGCCATTGAGACTCCATGATTGGGCATCAGGAGTCCCCACACTGGTGGAACAGCCCCCATATGGGCAGTTCTATCCCCAAAATCCCTAAAGCCAACTCAGAAGCTCTCGTTGTGCCTGAGTCCGAGGCTCTGTGCCTGTGGCTCCAGGGCCCCTGCCAGGCCTACCACTCCACCCCTGAGACTCTAGAATTGTGCACGGACCCCGAGATCCAACTACTGAGTTCCGACCACTAACACTGGGCCGGCAGAACCTCCCCAAGGTCCAACACTTCACTTAGGAACCACCAACCCTGAGCAGCCATCACTCCTGGACTTGGTTCGAGAAAGTCCCCAGCAAAAGAGAATAGGTGCCCTGCAATCCTATTAACCCAGAGCCAGATGAGAAGAAACCAACAAAAGAACCCTGGCAACAGGAAAAAACAAAGTAGCTGAACAATCCCAGGGGAACTCAGTGCAGCAACAGCAGTGGACTCCACCCACAAGGAAATTGCCAAAATGCCAGAAATGGAATTCAGAATATGGGTTGCAAAAGACAATTGAAGATAAACTTAAAAAACCAACAAAATGAAGCCAAAAAAATATTTCAGGAAATCAATGAAAAAAGTGAAAGCCACTAGAGAGCTAGACAACATAAGAAAGGATATCATAGAACTTAAAAAAAATGAAAGAGTCACTTAGGGAATTTCAAAATGCAGCAGAAAGCTTTAACAACAGACTAAACCAAGGAGAGGAAAGAATCTCAGAGCTTGAAGACATGCTTTTGAGATAACCCAGTCATTCAAGGAGGCACAGATAAGTATAAAAAAGTCTGGAAAACAAAACTGAAAGAAGTTATAAGGACCCAAATTTAAGTGCTGAGTTAGAATTATGATCTTTCATAGGTTGCTGGATATTAGAAACTATTTAAATGAATGTACCAATCAAAATCTGGGGATAAAAACAAAATTACATCAAGCTATCACTGTAATGATTAAAAATTAGCCAGAAAGGTAAATTCTCTTAACTGTCAACACGGTTATGTACTTTGTGGTTTTATGCTTGTTTTACTGTTTAATACAAAATTATAAGTGTATAAATAAGATGAATCAGAAAGTCTTAGATGTGCTTCAGATCCTAGATAAATTATCAGACCATGTGAATCTAAGTATCTCATATTACCTGAGCTCAGCATATCTAAATATCACATTAATTTCCTTTGAATGGCAAATCTTTGACTCTTTAATTGTATAATGACAATAGTACACAACTACCAACAAAGAGAAGACATGTCTTCTATTAAACCCGCTCACCACAAACGGCATTCAGCTCTAAAGACAAGGAGTTCAGTCAGTGATGTTAACTAACAACTCCACAAAGAGGGAGATTAACCCCTCCTGTGCCTGTCTCACCTGGAGCAACTGCAGGGTGGAGGCCTGGCTCTTCTCCCCGACCTCTATGATGAGCTTCCTCAAGGAAATGATTGTTTCATTGAGCCTTAACATGTTCTCATTCAGTTTCTTCTTTGTCTCTTCTTCTTCTTTGTTCAGTCTCTGAAGAAACAGTTGCTCTTCTTCAGTCAGGAAGTCGTGCAGCTTTGAAAACTCTGTACTGATTCTCATTCGCTGATTCTTTATCTGCACCTATGGCCACATGACATTTGCTCATTCCTAGTTCCTCCTGGCCCCTGCTCCTAAATTCCTTGCCCATGACTCCTCCATAATCCATGGTCCTTTCCATCCTAATCAACTCCTCTAGGAAAGCTCCTGTCCATTCCAATACAAATTTCCATTATTCCTTTATCTACACCTACATGATATCCTTGTACTAGTCAATACAGTATTCATTCATTCTTCCTAACATTTGAGTCTCTACTGCTGAAATCAATCCCTTGCTCGGATACTTTCTAAACTAAAATGCACTTTCACATTTACTATTTAGTTTAGCCCTCAGACCACCTGTTTAGTTTTGTTAAATCTTTAGCAGTGTGCGTGTGTGTACGTGTGTGTGCGTATGTTTGAATGCGCGCGCATGCGTGCATACCTCCCACCTACACTTGCCTCCCTGAAAGTCCATTCATTTGTTTCTTTCCACAGTGCCATGGACCCAAATCAACTCCAACCTAGAGAGCATATTTAAGAGAGAGTAGGAAGGAGAGGGGCACTACCTGAAAGTAGAGATATGGGAATGAAGTGTGTAGAACTCACGCTGCCCAAAGCTACAAGTCAGTAAGGACAGACACTTCCTCTCCCATCATCACCTTATCTGCAAGGGACCTGACCTCTGATGACACCCTGAAAGCTCTTTCCTGCAAAACTCCACAAGCAGCCCCAGATTGAAAGGGCCTCAGGGATAAGAAATGCCCAACAGTTCCTCCTGTTACCTTCCACTTTGTAGTATTCTTCGCTTCCATGTCCTGTAACTGCATGGCTTTCTTCATCTTGGCTGTGAGACTACATTGAGACTTAAGAAGTTTCTCCTGCCAGCAGAAACACACATGGGTAAGAAATCATCTCTCCAAGCATTGTCATTTTTTAAGAGCTAAATGTCACCTAATCCAAAATGGGAATGAGATTGAAAAAATATTTAAGACAGTGACAGGCCTATGATAAGAACTATTCTGGTCTGTAATCATCACATTATTAATATACTGAGTTTTCCTAGTAAGTTGGCAAAAACTAAAAACTGTTAGAGGATTAACAAATATCTAGTCCTGGCAAGGAAGAAGGTTTCTGGCACTATAATAGTAGGAAAGGAAAAAGATGCCATCTTTTTAAGGACAATTGGCAGTATTTGACGAAATTTAAAGTATGCATAATCCTACTTCTAATGATTTATCCAATGAAAACATTAGCAAAAATAATCAATATGTAAAGGAATGTTCACTGTAGCATTATTTATTATCCACCCATGGGGAAATAGTAAAACAAATTATACTATATAATTTGTTTTACATGTTACATGTTACATTAAGTTTAAAACAAGCTGCAAAACAGTATGTATTATATAATTCTGTTTTAAATAAATATGTGTGTCTATGCACATGTGTGATTATCTGTGTGTGCACATTTGTATGTGAATAGAAGAGAAATCTGGAAGGATATACACCTAAGTTTTAACACTGGTTATTTCTGGGGACTAAGAATAGCTTGAAAGTTGTGGGAGGGGACTAGAAATTTTATAAATTTGTTTTGTTTAAATTTCTACAAGATGCATACACCATTTTTATAATTTAAAAACACAAATAAGTTATGAAAAAATAAAGTAAGCAATCAACACTGACAAAGTGGGCTGTTGAGGGGCAGCACCTGATAGCAGAATGTCAGACATGACCACAGAGCCAGAAGTAGATGGGTCAGAGAAACAAGAGGAAAACCAATAGGAACTGATGACCAAATCACCGCAGGAAGAAGGGGTCCAGGTATAGCCCTTAGATTCTGATTTGAGTAACTAGATGGACTGTAGATTATTTACCTAATTAGAAAATATAGGAAGATGAGCAATATACAAATGGAAGGAAAGAAAATCAATCCCATTGAACAACTGAGTTTGGGATGCCTACAAGACCTCCAAGTGGATATGCTAGCAGTTAAGAGTCAAGAAAAAGATCTGTGTGGCATAAGCAGATTTAGGGTTTAAAGCACAGGTGGCAGTTGAAGTCATGGGTGTAAGTAAAACTACCCAGTAAGATTCTATAGAGTAAGAAGAGGACAGAGGCTAGAACTGGGAACAATTACATGTAAGGGGTATGCAGAGGATGAAAATCCTGCAAAGGAACTAAGATGGGCAGTCAGTGAAAAACCAAGGACTGACAGTTTCTAACGTATCAAAGGAAGAGAAAATTTACATTAAAAAACAGGTGAATAGTGTCAAATGCTGAAGGGTGGCCTAGGGCAATGTGCTCTAAGTCTGAATGGATGTCAAAATAAAACCTAAAAGGAAAAAAAAGAAGTGAATACTACTAAGGAATAAGCTGTATGACTTTTTAAGAAATTCTTCCTAGGAGGATAACTTTTATTCCAATCATCTACAAATGACAATGGTTAAAATAAAGCTAAATAATTTAAAAGATTGACAACAGCAAAGTTGGCTTTTATTATATAATTATATATTAATAATTCCATAATTATTCCATTTATATGGATTCCACTTATACGGAATCCATTTTTCCATAACTCCATTTATATGAAGTTCTGGAACAAGAAAACTGTGTTGGAAAAAAAGTTAGAACAGTGGTTGCACTGGGCAGGGGAAGAGAGCAGAGAATAACCGGGAAAGGGCATGAAGAAAGTCTCAGGGTGATGGTAACGTTCTTTATCTTGAGAAGGGCTTAGGTTATCCAGGTGCGTGCATTCATGAAAGCTCAGCAAATGTA
>RJWJ010030882.1:0-19598 GCA_004363605.1 Indri indri | reverse complement strand
TCCCACTTTCTCCTCTGGAAAGATATTCCTGGATATCTGGAGGGATAATGGGGGTGGTGGGGGGGGGGCGGGAAAGAGGCCAGCTGACAAAAGCAAAGCTAGTCCTGTAAGGGATATTTGAGGAGATGAGAATATACTTACAATTACAAATTGTCTAAGGCAAATGGTCCGAGAAAAGAAGGGAGGAATCCATTTCCTCATTTTCAACAGAGAGAATTAAGCCTCTTATTTGAGGGGTTGGGGCAAGAAATTCAGCTTTTATTGTTAGAATTTGACCAGCTTCAAGCACTTGCGATGGAGGGATTGTCACATTTAAAAGTCTACCTAGTAAGTATTGAGGTTAAAAAAAAAGTCTCTTGGTTGGTCTGAGCGCAGTGGTGTTTACAACAATTGATCACAACCAGTTACAGATTCCTTTGTTCCCTCTCCACTCCCACTGCCTCACTTGACCAGCCTTAAAAAAATTAAAACTAAAAAAATAAAAAGCCTCTTATTTTTTATTTGTATTTGTCCTTACATAGTCAATGCAACACCACATCCTTGCACTGGCTTTCCCTTCTTCCCTGCCCACCACCCTTCTCTCACCTTTGCTCCCTGGGATCAGTTGACAGAAAAACCACCACCAACCTTGAGAGCCTGCTCAGTGGGGAGCCCCAGGCAAGGTGCTCTATAACAAAGGTACTTAGTAACAAAACATCAAAATCAAAACTAAAAGGCAAAGAAATTGGAGGAAGTATTTGTCTTAAATTAAGGACAAAGAATTAATACTGTTAATATATTAAAAGAATGTGCAAACTAATAAGAAAAATACCAAACCCCAAAAGAAAATTGCAAATTTAAATTATAAATCTTTTTTCCACCAGTTATTAAACATTTTAAAGTTATTAAACATTTTAAGCCATTTTAAACTGATGATAAGATGCATCATGATGTTAGGAGCCATTACAAAAGGAAAAATGCTGCATATTAAACCATAACCCATATTTTTCACTTGATGTACATTTTTCATTTCATTCATTGAATTCTTCAGCTCCAGAATTTCTGTTTAGTTATTTTATGATTTCTATCTCTTTATCGATCTTCTCATTTTGTTCACATTTTTCTGATTTTTGTTGAGTTGTCCATCTGTGTCTCTTGTGGCTCACAGAGATTCCTTCAAAAAATTCTTTTTTGAATTCTTTGTCAGGCAATTCATAGATCTTCATTTCTTTGGGATTGGTTACAGTAATATTATTGTCTTTCTTTGGTGGTGTCATGTTTCCTTAATTTTTCATGTTCCTTGAACTCTTATGTCACTGTCTCTGCATTTGAAGAAGAAATGGTCGCCTCCTCCAATCTTTACGGACTGGCTTTGGGAGGGAAATACCTTCAACAATCAGTGTGGCTAGGAATTCCAAGACTTTCAGACCTTTTCTGTGAATGCTCCAGCTCCATAACTCTTGTTCCCTAGGGGATGAGGTACAAATTCTTAGGGTGGTATGCCTTCCTTCAATCCCGCAAAGCCAGGCCAGGTGCTAAGAGCCTCCCATTCATTTTCCCCAGGTAGTGCTCACGTTTTTGTGCCTTCCCCCAATCCTGCAGAGTCAAGCTGACTGTCTGTGCGAGACACACACCATCTGCATGGAGTTCTCAGGGAGCCAGTTAAGGGGTGGGGCACATGGAACATTTGGGAGGTCATGGGCCAGTTGGGGGGGTCCACAGGCAAGGTGTTCCAAGTGGCTGGTAGGTGGGCTTCCTGATGGAGCCCATATAGTAGTCAGTAGGGTGCCTGGTCTCTCTTCCCGGCTTCCGGCCTCTCTCCTCTGCTCCCAGCCTCTCATCCCTGCTCTCAGCCTCTCTCAACCATTCATCTGTGCTGATCACCTTGGTATTCTGGGTGAGGCAAAAAAGAACTCGATCTCTTGGGGAGCATCCTGCACAGATGGGGGAGGTGGGTGCTCACTCACTTCTTTCGCCCTTTCCCCCATTGGAGAAATTGTGAGCCAAGGTCTCTCTTAGCACTGAGCTGTGCCACTTTGGGGGAGGGGTGATATGGGTAAAGTGAAACCATTTTTCTTTCCCACTTCAGTGCACATGTTCTTGGATTTTTGATTCCAGTGGTGTGCTGGAACTTCCCCACTGGACTCACAGACTCTCACAAAGGCACTCTCATTCATAGGTAGTTGTCAAAATTGAAGCTTTCTCAGGGAGATGATGGTAGAAAGCTCCTATTCCACATCTTGCTAATATCACCTATGTCCCAAATATAAATTAAACTCTAGCTGTTGTAACACTTTAATGGGTTGAATACCAGCAATATACAAGTTTTATGTTTTTTTGATAAGCTTTTATTTTGGAGTTTTATATATATAGGAAAATTGTGAAGATAGTACAGAGAGTTCCCATATATCCCACACCCAGTTTCCCTCATTATTAATACCATACATTAGTAAGGTACATTGTCACAATTAATGAACCAGTATTGACATATTATTATTAACTAAGTCCATATTGAATTTGTATTTTCTTAGATCTCACCGAATGCGTTGTTTGTACTCCAAGATCTCATCCGGGATACCACATTATACGTATCTAATTGTGCTGGCCCCTTAGGCTCCTCTTTGTTGTGAAAGTTTCTCTGACTTTCCTTTGTTCCACATCTTTGACACCTGTCCCCCATAGACTGTCAACTGCAATGTATAATAGCAAAGACAGTGGGAAACAACCTAAGTGTTCAGTAAAAGGACAATGATCAAATAAAATACAAACTAGCTGTGGGAAAAAATATGCAGTCACTAAAAATTATGTTTTTCAAGAATTTCTAATGATCTTGGAATATTGTATACTTATGCTATGATGTCACAAGGAAAAAAAGCAGGATGCAATTCTGTGCACGCAGATACTCCAATTTCAACAATAAAATTCTATGTGTGCATAGAATAAAACCTGGAAGAATATAACACAAAATATTGACAATGATTCTTCTGAGTTGATTTTACTTTGCTTCTTAATCATCTTTTAATTTTTAAGTTTTCTATAATGTATTAAATTTTTTTTAAGTATAAAGCGTTCTCCTTCCTCTGCCAAAAATATTTTTATGTATTAGTCCAAAAGAAGATACTGTCCCTCATGAAATGTAATGCACTTAAAGTTTCTCATAGGTCTAAATATAAAATCAAGTATAACAGATTTTTTAAGGAGGAAGCAGTTTTAGCATTCTTTATCAGATATAAAATGATTTGAACTTCTCCAAGACAGAAAGTTTGATGCAATTTCTCACTTGCTAGATATAAAATATGAGTACAACCTAAGCTGCTGTAACAAAAAGATTCTAAAACACAGAGGCTCCAGAAAGCTAAAATTTTATTTCTTTCTCAAGTAACAGTCCAAAGGTGAGCAGTCCAGGATTAGGGAAGTAGATGACCCAGGTTCCATTCCTCTGGTGACTCTGCTACTTCCTAGGGCGCTGTTCTCATTGCATGGTCAAAGCTGATTCACTGCTGTTCATGTTCATGTTCTATGAGAAGGAGGAGAGAGCAACTCCAGCTTCCACTGCTTTGTCTCCAAGGGGTGACTCAGAAGCCATTCAGAGCACTCCTGTTCACATACTGTCAGCTCAGGCTTAGTCATTTGACCTCACCTACCTGCAAAGAGGCTGCGAACTATAGGGTCTAGTTGAGTGGCCATGTGCCCTGCTAACACTCTTCTACAGTGGTCCCGAACCTTTTTGGTGATTTCATGGAAGACAATTTTTCCATGGATGGGGAGGGGTGAGGGTGAGGTGGAGTTCAGGCAGTGATTTGAGCAATGGGGAGCAGCACAGCAAGCTTCCCTCATTCCCCCACTCACCTCCTGCTATGTGTGTGGGGGGACCTCCAATCCTAAGTTTCATGGAAGATAATTTTTCCATGAATCTGGGGTGGTGGTGAGGTAGCATGGAGCTGGAGCTCTGTGGCCTGGGGCCCTAATGGGCCACAGACCAATACTGGTCCAAGGCCTGGGGGTTGGGGACCACAGCTCTTCGAGGTTCCATCCCTAAATACAAGAAAAGGAGGAGGGGCTGGGTGTGGTGGGTGCCCCTGTAGTCCCAGCTACTGGGGAGGCTGCGGCAGTAGGATGGCTTGAGCCTGGGACTTGGAGACCAGTCTGGGCAACATGACGAGATCCTGTTTCAGACAAAAAAAGAAAAGAAAAGGAGGATGGGCTCTACACTGAGGTTGTCAAGACATCTGATATCAAGCTCTAGAGTGGAGACTTCCACGGCCAAAGCTCTTACCTGCAAGCGTCCCCATCCAAGTTCCCGTTTCACATGTCCCTGCTTCCTGCCCTTCCCCCATCTCAAAGACTCCACATACACAGACAAAACCAGTCTATTCCTAAATCCTTAAACCCCCAAACTTTGAGTCTTTCTCTTTCTTGAACAATACAGTTAATTCCCTTTAGGGCATAGTCCTTCCAAATACAAAACCCTGGGATGGATCGTTTCTAGGGTGTCCTACTCTGTTCTGGAATATTCTCTCCTATCCTATCAAATAATAAAAACAAACAAGTGGCTCTCTCTCTCTCAGGGAAAGGAGAGCTCAGGCATCCAGAGGATGGGAGAAATTTTTTACTTTAATGTATTCCAGATGTGTCTATCCCAACAAAAACAAACTGTAGGCAAATATCAATAGACCTCCATCCTACATTAAATTATAAGTAAACCTCTATGCGACACAGGTGTTATGGCCCGAATTTTATCCCCCCAGCCCCAATTCATGTGTTGGAGTCCTAACCCCCTGGGCCTCAGAATGTGATCTTATTTGGAAATAGAGTCTTTACGGAGGTAATTAAGTTAAAGAAGTCATTAAGGTGAACTTAATCCATTATATCTGTTGTCCTTACATGAAGAGGAGATTAGGACACAGACACACACCAAGGGATGACCATGTGGGGACATGGGGAGAAGACAGCATCCACAAGCTAAGGAGAGAGGCCTCAGAGGAAACCGACCCTGCCGATGCCCTGATCTCAGATTTTCAGCCTCCAGAACTGTGAAAGAATAAATTTCTGTTGGTTGAGCCACCCAGTGCTTTGTCGTGGTAGCCCTAGTGCACCAATACAACATGATATTGTAGCAGGAGGTTTGTAAATATTTGCTGATTTATAATTATCGACCATTAGCAGAGACATTTAGCTCAAGTACTGGGGGCTACGGGTCTGGCCTTCTTGCTGAAACTGAGCGGGGCAGGCTGAAGACAAGGCCCAGGAGCAAGGCCTGGTGAAAAGGAGGCTCAGAGGAGCCTGACGGAAACTCGGTCAAGGTCAGCGTCTTTGTCAGCGGGACTGTCTGTGATAACTAGTCCCAACAAGAAGCTTCTGTGAAACCCTTTATCATTCAATTTCTTTCAATTTCTATGGAAATAATATGAAAACGGTCTCGTTTTCGAAGGGGGAAAAAGGCTGGGAATCCAACAACAGGATTTCAACTGCGTCCATGCTAGGCCAGTTACCTGCACACTCCACGCGGAAAGCAGGAAGACAGGCCCGAAGTGGGCTGGTGCCGAGGTCGAACCGGTGGCACCACCGAGCAGCAGTGGCCTTGGACCTGACCGGGCCAGGCAACTGTGCCTGTTCAGAAGGTCCTTGGGCAGTTTTGGACAACCCAGAGGAGTTGGATGACACAGGAGCCCCAGGGCTGACCATGGCCAAGAAAGTCTGAGGACCAGTTCAGTCCAGGGTGTCGCCATGTTTGCTCTTCTGTCTGTCACCTCGCGTTAGTCACAGCAGCTGTGGGGCATTTCTGTGGGAAGGCTGCAGCATCCTGTTTCACTGGAACATGGATCTGTGTGAGGTGAGAATGCTATGTTTGCAGAAAATGTGGCAAAAACAGTGGTGGTGTTTTTCCCCCCAAAACTTCACTGTTTCTCAGAGAACTATTTATGACAAAGGCTTAAAACCTAATCGGAATGAGGTTATATAAACACTTCCTTTGCTCCTATACATATCCCTAGGACTAAAACTAAACTGTAAGAAAATGAAATAATGATAAAAGTGGAAGGAATGTTAAGAACCACCCGGTTCAATGATTCCCAGTCCTAGCTGGATTAGAGACTTGGGGAATTCAAACATCTTCACCTGCCAGGGCCCCACCCCCTGAGATTCTGATTTGATTATCTAGGCAGAGGGAGAGGGAGGACACTCTGAGCTTTTAAAAGGAAACACAGATTAAAGATCCCCCCAGGTGACTTTAATTGTCCAACCAAAGTTGAGACCGTTGATCTATTTTAACCTCCACATTTTGTGGATGTGGCAACTGAGGCCCAGAGAAGAGGAGTAACTTGTGAAAGGTCACACAGCTAATTAGTGGCAAAGCCAAAAATCAAACTGGCATTCTGCAGCATTGCAAGGGGTAAGAGGTTTACTTAATTTCACCTGATAGCCTCAGTTTACTTACAGTCCTAGAAAATAACGAACAAAGTCTAGAAACTTTAACTAGCGTTCATCTGAATTCACTCATAATTTGGATGTGCTGATTAAAAGAATGTGAGGTTGACTAAGAGTAATTGCAATAAAGTTACCTTTCCATGCTTGTGTTTAATACCTTCTAAACATTTATCATTCTAAGTGTCAGGTCAAATATGTATCATTATAATATCATTATCTGAAGATAACTGGTACTAGAAGAATCACTAAAGAATAAAATGGGGACTAAATTTTTACAGAAAATGGTGAAAAATGTTGACTAGAACTTTTTCTCAAGAAATAAAAATATACCTTATGTTTATAATTGTGATGACAATCTACCTCTTAGAATGAACAACAAAGAAACTAAATGTTCATTGCTTTTAATTGGCATTATTTCCCCATAACAACCAACCTTATCCTTCACTTCCCATTTGCCTTTCACAAATGATCTTAAAGAGAAGCACAGTCTGTAAAAACTTCCCAGAGCTTCCTGAATTTTCCCCATGGCTTATCTTAGTCCTTTGTTATTCAAATCCTTCTGCCCAAATACTTGCCTTTAGTCATCAGCTGACCTTCACTGAGTATCAAGCATTCTTCAACCTCACTTTATCAAATTCATGAAAATCCCACATCTTTTGAAAAGTTTACAGTATCACTACACAAGCAATTTACATGTATTTGCATTATATTTTCATATATAATTACAAGTTGTGAGATGCCCAGATGTAGCTAGAGTTATCAGGGATAGATGCTAATATTAAGTGGGAGTGACATTTGAATGGGGCCTGATTTTACAAAGGGGTTAGTTCTTTAGTTCTTTAATGAACATTTCCTGATATCAAAAAATATTAATAGTCTTCCCGGTACAGTCCTTGAAAAACTGTGGTGACCTGAATAATGACGGTTCAGATAACGAGGATACCCTACACTAGGTGACATGTTGTCCGAGTGGACTCAGATGAAAATGGACACCTGCCCCCTTTGCAGGTGGAATAAACAGCCTTAGCATCCCATCCATGTGTGGTGGCCATTCTCTGCCTAGAATGCAGCCCCTGTCCTCTGCTGTAACAGCCCCCAAGCCCTGACTACAGTGATTGGCACATCACCGTGCTGGGTCGATCGTTATACATCTTCTCCCATAAGTGAAAATTCCTTTTCCTTTTTTTTTCTTTTCTTTTCTTTTTTTTTTTTTTTTTGAGACAGTCTCACTCTGTCTCTTGGGCTAGAGTGCCGTGGCGTCAGCCTAGCTCACAGCAACCTCAAACTCCTGGGCTCAAGCAATCCTCCTGCCTCACAGCCTCCCGAGTAGCTGGGACTACAGGCATGCGCCACCATGCCCGGCTAATTTTTTCTGTATATTTTTTTAGTTGTCCAGACAATTTCTTTCTGTTTTTTTTAGTAGAGAGGGGTCTCGCTCTTGCTCAGGCTGGTCTCCAACTCCTGAGCTCAAACAATCCGCCCGCCTCGGCCTCCCAGAGGAAAACTCCTTTTCTAAATGAGTCATTTCTCACCTAGCCTGGTGTCCCGCCGTCGTCCATACAGAACTGGTTCACCCCTAGGCGCCTGTGAGCTGGCGATCGCAGCTGAAAAGCCTGCGTTAGTGATCTCGGCCCTGCCTGAAGGACTTGACGTCTGTGGGCATCACCTTCTTATGCAGATTTACCGGCTCGTCGGCAGGCGCGGCAGTTGTAGCCATTCGACGTCTTGATGCTTCTCCTTGTCTTGTGCTTTTATCAGGAGGCTGAGCGGTGGTCTTCCCGAGGAAAAGGAGATGGGAATGTGTCTTGAGGACAGAAACCAGAGCCTCCGACACTCCAGCTCCCTTTGCCTGTACATTGAAGGGACAAAGCAAAGACATTTGGCACTATTGGGGCTCAGAAAACGACACCCCAAAGTGAAAGCCTAAGAAGCAGCCTCAGAAGCAAAGTCTCTTGCTGACCTCCTCCTGCCCTCCTGCCTCGCACCCCTCATTCTCCTCCAGGCAAGCCGTAGAAGCTGGAATCTCTCTTCTCCAGGGCAGGTCATAAAAACCAGAACCTCTTTGCCCCAAAGCCAGCCATAAAGCCTACAAATATTACTGCAACTCCCTCCCTCCCTCCCTCACCGCCTTTCTGTATGATAGCTGGCCATAAAGAAATTAAGACCCTCATTCCAGAGGGGACCTGTCCCATACCTGAGAGGAAGAAACGCTGCACAAAAAGGCCAAGAAGAATCTGGACAGACAGGCCTTGCTGAGCTTCCCCACCCAGTCTATTAGCATTAGATCATACCCTTTTAGTCTACGCATCCTTCTACACGCTGTCTATATATATGTCATTGAACCTAAGCATAAACATGGATAATTTTCCCTGTGTCTTTGGGTCACTCATTCTGAAGGTTTTCATGTCACATAAAACTCTATCAAATAAATTTGTTATGCCTTGCTCTCGTTAGCCTGTCCTTGTTACAGGGGTGGCAGCCATGGCCCGATGATGGGAGGAAAGGGATCACCCGCTCTCTGCCCCTATAGCTCCTACCTCTCAGTTCAGAATGAGCTGAATTTTTGTGGCTACAGTTGCTCTGTTGCCCAGAGGGATTTTACAGCATTAAATTAAATGTACAGGAGGCCATTGGTTTGGACTGAGCTCCTGCACTGGACCCAACAGACCAAACCAACACAGAGTCACTCGTGCTGAAGTTTGACACTAACAAGCCTCTTGAAACGAAGCTGTTTATTTGACCTTCCAAAAAACCAGGAGAGAGAGAGATAAGAGCCAAATCCCCAAACAGGCCAGTTGAGCCAGCGTGATAAGAAAGTGCCCTCTGCTTTGACCTTCATAAGGAAAGTCACCTGGAAATGACCCACCCGCTTTCTGTGCTCCGTGTCTGCTTTCTGCAGCCATTTTCTGTCTGCCGAGCCAACCGCCTCTGCGCAGCTCAGCAGAACACTCATCCTATCTCATAGCATGAGGCGTTGTGCAATTCTGGAATTGCAAATCAAAGCCAATTAAGATCTTTAAATGAAATGTGCTGTAATTTCGCCTTTTGACAATGGGAAAATGGTTTCTACGGAGGTGCGGGAGTGGAGCTGAGACGGGAAGTCTGGCCCTGCTTAGCGATGCTGCAGGATGTGCAGAGAATTGCTCTCGGTTAATCCAGAGTCACAGCAAACACTCCGTATGTGCTGGGGGGTGGGGGTTGTGCCAGTTCTTTCCCTCTGGGGAGGAGGTGAGCATGCAGACAGAGTCCCCGAAGTCAGGTACAGGTAGACGACAGCCTCGCCGTGAGAAAGACACGCTACTCTCACCTGGTGGAGCCTCAGGCTGGCAGCGATACCAGCCGCTGGTGAGACTGGGGTTCTGGGAAACCCACACTTATGTCTGTGTGGGCTTCTCTCTCTTATCACAACCTCCATACAATTCTTTACCCTTTTGCCATTAAGTGAAGTTTATAATCTCTCCTAAATGCACCTGTCGTCAGTCACACTGCCGTCCCTTTGTGATCACCAGGTCTTGAGGTTCAGAGCACAGTTAGGAAAAGGCGTGACTGTTTCTGATTGTTGAACCTGAGGTCCGCGCCTCGCAGGAGGATTCCTTTCGTGCTGGCTGGTTAGGCCACATGCTGTGAGCGGTCCCTGTTGGCAGCCCGTTAGCAATGCAAGGTTAGGACAAACACACAAGGAGTGGGTCTCTTCGCTCTTTTCCTTTCATGAGGCAGACATTTACTGAACAAGCTGCTGGCTCCGCCAGCCCCCACGCTATTAACCTTGATGGCACCACAAAATGAAATTCACAGAACAAGGCAGTGCCTGTGACCGGCCAGTTGAGAAGGTGGCTGGGCAGGCCTGGCATTAGGCTTAGTGACAGAGTCACCCCTTCCCAGTGCTGCTGTCAAAAGTTCTCTCTCAGCCTGGAGGCTTTCCAAGGGCTGTGAGTCCAATTTCCCACTCTGACATGTTGAAATCATTATGGGTAATACCGAAAATTGTTCCACAGATAGTTGTGGGTCGTATGCCAATGTAATGGCCTATGAATTCAACGAAATTGCTCTTCTAGCATTGAAAGGCCTATATTTTATCCGTGGAGAAAAAAAGACTTACAAATTATACCACCCAACCTGGGTTGTATGGAACTTGTACTATAGGCAACGTGACCCCGGTTAACTTGATTCATGAAAACGACGCCAATTCGTTTCTAACACCGTATTTCAGAAAGCGATTCTGTCAAACAGTTTCCCCCAAGCATGGAGCCCTCGAAATTTTGAAAGTAATTCAAAAGCTATTTGGCCTTAAACACTGAAGCTGCATCTATAAACTGTGAACCATTAAAAGCCAAAATAAAAGGCCTTCGTGGGAGGACATGTGCCCCAATAGGCAAGGAATGTGTATAAGCCCAGATAATTCAGTCACTATTAGTTAGGGCGTAAAAAAAGAATGAAGACAAAATAGCCGGGCTTCATGAAGACTCGCGCCCTGCGAGAGGCTTATTGGTGTGCCCTGGGGGTCTGAGGAGCAAGGAAGGTGGGCTGTGCTTGCACAGTACTCGATTGCTGGCGGAGTGTTGCCGGGCTTCGCCTCCTCCCTCACCCCCACTTCAACAAGCGAAGACTTACCTCGCTGAGAATTGAGGCAAGGTGTACTACACACGGGGGTGGAAGTAGCGTCAGAGGGCGCTGGAGAAAAGGAAGTGATGAAACTCACGCAAATTCACACACGGAGGTGGGGGAAGTCAGAGACGCTCTGGCCCACTTAAACTCCCATCGAAAGCAAATTCTTGGAAGAGTCAAATAACACCTGACCAAAAAAGCACCATGGGAATTCAGTCAAATCAGAAGAAGGACTTTTGGAAATTGAAATGAAATAATTTTCAGATTTAGAAATTCAATAGTCAAACTACCAAAGACAATGCTCACTGGGGCCTGGATCATGGTCTGGTCTATCAGGCGAGTGAAAGTCTTCTCTAACTACAGAGAAAACCTATAAAGAGTTGGAAATCATAACGGAAAGGATAAGATGCTTGGAGGAGTCAGGACACTTAACAGGGAAAAGAAATTCCAGACAATGAAAGAGTAAGAGAAGAAGGAGAGTCATAATCGAATAACAGAAAAAAATTTATCTCATCCAGAGATTAAAAGAGTCCTCCAAAGCAGGCAAGATTGAAGAAAAAAGAGCCGTGTCTGAGCATATATTCTCATAAAATGCTTACATTCTAAAGAGCAGGAATCCTTCCAAGAAATGGTGTAAACTCAGGAATGCCTGGAAACTTCATTTTTGATTCAAACACTCACACACACACTGCATATTCAAGAATGTGCTGGTATTGTTGGTACCTTTCATTTGTCTCTGGAATGCACAGCCAGCGGTCCAGTACAGTTAGGAGGGGCCAGAAGGGTATTGCAAAAATCCGAGAAAGGCAAAGTGGGCTTCCTGTGCCTGGTGGGCTGCTGCTCTGTGAGGGCAGGGTCCTTAGCACTGGGCACATCTAGGACGATTCTGGGGGCCTGGGGGTGCTGCATGTTCCACCGTGAACTGGCTGCCTCATCGCTTCCTCCTATGGTCATCTCTGCAGAATGATTTTGATATCCTTTGCCATTTAAGGAACCTCCTATCCCTTAATGGTGGTTATTGGGGTTTTCCAAATACTGAGACCATCCTAACACGATATGTCCATTTAGAAACAAAGTCTTCCAAGCTTCCAATTGGAAAGAATGAGTTACTTACAAAGAAAAAAAAAAATCAGACTGGCATCAGAGTCTCATCTGAAACTCTGGAAGCTAGACAATGAAGTAGAATCTATACACTACTGGGGAAAAAATAATGACACAACTCCAAGGGTCCTGTACCCAGCTGGGACGAACAAAGAAGATATTGGATATGCAAGCAATAGAGATTATACCACTGTGTTGGTTAGGGTTCTTAGCTGCAGAAAAGAGAATCCACTCCAGCTAGTTTAAGCAGAAAGTCCTACAGACAGCTGGTAGAATCACCAAGAGCACTGAAAAAATAGATTTTAGGATTAGCTCCTGAGAAAAATTCTCAGACCCACACTGCACACTAGCCTTAGTAGGGCCCCCCAGGGCCATGCTGCCTCCACCTTGATCTACGTAAGATTTCTCACCCTAATTGCTAGGAGTTTGAATATAATGAAAGATCACACCCACGATTCCATTACATGGCAAAAGAAATTTTTCAGATGTCATTAATGTCACTAATCAGTTGACTTTGAGGTAATCAAAAGGGAGATTGTCCAAGCAGGCCTAATCTAATCCCATGGGCCCTTAAAAGCAGAGCTTTCTCTGGCTGGTAGCACGAGGGCAAATTAGAGGGAGACGAAACATGAGAAGGACTCAACATGTCATTGCCACTAAGGAGAAGGAAGGCAGGATGTGGGAAGGAACGTGGGCAGCCTCCATCCATAGGAAGTACCCCTGACCGATGACTTAAACCAGCAAGAAAACCAGGGACCTCAGTCCTGTAACCACAAGGAAATGGACCCTCCAGATAAGAGCCCTGTCTGGCTACACCTTGATTTGGGCCTTGTAAGACCCTGAGCCAAGAACCAACTCAAGCCCACCAGAACTTCCGACCTACAGAAACTGTGAGATAATAACTGGGTGTTTTCTTAAGCCACTAAATTTGTGGTAATTTGTTATGCAGCAGTAGGAATCTAATCCATCTTGGTGAACAAGTCATGTACAGAACCCTAGCTGCATAAACACCTGGGAAATGTAATTTTTACCTCCTAGCATCTACTGTGAAGCAGGCATGCTAGATGGTGAAAGGAGTGAGTGTTGAATGAGGAAATCTCTGGTAAGAATAGCAGTCACCATGCACCTGTTTAAAACATAAAGAGGAGAAGAAACAGCATCTAAGGGGTTCTGTGGAAGCCTCCCAGAACCCTGAGCAATGCAGCATGGTATGGGGAAAGCCACCCAAATCCTCAAGGCCCATTATAGGAGTGTACATGGGCAGAGAGAGAGCCAGTGGGCTCAGGGGGACATTGCGATTGGTAAGGATGGTGTAGAATGTGTGGCCTGGCACTGGACAACCTGGTAAGACCACAGGCACTGGCAGTAGATGACCATTTACAACACAAGGACCAGGTGAGACAAGGGACATCTCAGCAGAGGCCAATGTGGACAGAGGATGGTTAGGACCAGATACCCTCTCCCCTTGGTGCTCTCTGGAGCTAACCGGGAGATAAGAAGGGGAAATCAGGATGACAAGATTGCTTATCTGAATTTAAATTGAAGGTGATCTGAGTTTACTCTGAATTAGCATGATTAAGTTTTCCATTACTGAGTGGAAATGAGGGACTTCAAGAGCTAAGTTTAATTCAGATATGCAAAGAAAAAGAAAGCTCACCTTTTACATACCTGAGTTTTGTGACTATGAAATTTGCGACTATGAAAATTGTGTATAATGATTTGTGACCAATTTTTTCATGCATTTCTATTATTTTAACATCTATCTAAAATGAAGAATAATGTAATATTTAAAATCATAATTATGATTTTGATTATTTAAATCAACATAATCAACACTTGTTGGAATCGACATTCCACAAATGCCAGAATTCAAAAATTGAAGAACTACTTTAGTAGTTTGCCAAACAAAAACCTTGAACTCCCTGGTTGCTCTCTTGGGACTCTTAAGTCACTTGGGTTTTTAAGTTACTCTTAACATAAATGTGTCTTATGGGGAAAGAGAAGAGTAACAACTACATTCATTTCTTGGCCATTTACTGTATTCTAGACTTTATGTGTTGTCTTATTTAATCTCTATAACAAACCTGTTCAGGGAGATATTGCCACCCCAATTTAAAACTGACCTCAGAAGGGTAATCTATCTAAGGTCATTCTAAAAGCCCATGGGCTTTCTACTACACAGTGCTTTCATTACCTCATTGGAAGATAATTTCTTTTGATTTAATTCAGTTATGATAAGGAATTCCTCATCCTATTTCTTTTTTTTCTTTTTTTTTCTTTTTCTTTTTTTTTTGAGACAGAGTCTCACTCTGTTGCCCAGGCTAGAGTGCCATGGCATCAGCCTAGCTCACAGCAACCTCAAACTGCTGGGCTCAAGTGATCCTCCTGTCTCAGCCTCCCTAGTAGCTGGGACTACAGGCACACGCCACCGTGCCCGGCTAATTTTTTCTATATATTTTTAGCTGTCCAATTAATTTCTTTCTATTTTTAGTAGAGACGGGGTCTCGCTCTTGCTCAGGCTGGTCTCGAACTCCTGAGCTCAAACGATCCACCCACCTCGGCCTCCCAGAGTGTTAGGATTACAGGCGTGAGCCACCGCGCCATCCCTATTTCTTCTAATGATAAGGAAATAGGATTTTTTTTCCCCCAAGGGCCCATAGTGTTTAATATCTCAGATGCTCCTCCTGTGGCTCAGATACCAGCTGAGTCTAGCTAAGCCACTTCTACTCTCTGAGCCTCTGATTCCTCACTGACAGAATGAGGATGCTGGATTTAGTGGCTTCTAATACCCCACTGCTGCTTGACATTCTAGAATTCCAAGACTCCCATGAGTCTTTGACAGGCTCCACACTTCCAATAAAATGGATCCAACCATATGAAATATTGACTTTTGATGGCCATTGTCAGGGAGTCCTGATGTTTACCTGGCTACCTACCCTGGTCCCCACTTTTCTACGGTTGCCAAACTTCAAAAAGTTGAAGCAGATCTGTTCTATACTTCTCCAGAAATCAAAATTAAGACCAATGAGTTCAAGTTATTAGGAAGCAGATTTCAACTCATCATGAGAAAAGACATTCTGGACACTATCAAAAATATCAGCTATTATTTCTTGCACATTGCTTTGAATCTATTACTGTGATGATCACATATATATATATATTCATCATAGCAAACCAATAAATCATATGATATACCTATTTTTTCTATATCAAGAGATGGAGGCTCAGAGAGGTCAATTTATTTGCCCAAAATTAAGTGGCTAATAAGTGTCAAAATTAGAATTCAATAGTGTCTGTTAAACTTTAAAAAAGACTTTGTTCTAGACCACTGTGGTATACTGCCTCTACAAAGCTATCCAAAAATATCCAGGATTGATTGGGATTCTTAAATCTTTACATTAATGTTGTTCGCTAGTAGTAGAAAATTTCAACTAATACTTCTTGAGATATTATCTTTCTCTATCCACTCTTTTCCCTCTGGACTCTGATTACATTTAAGTTTAACATTCTCACTTTATTCTAAGTCTTATTTACTGTTTATCTTTTTGTCTTTCTGTGATGCATTCTGGATTTGTTATGATTTAATTTCCATTTCATCAATTCTCTCTTTAGCTGTGTCTAATTAGCTATTAAACCCATCCACTGAATTTAAAATTTTGGCTATTGTGTTTTTAATTTCTAGAAATGCTATTTAGTTTTTTATTTTTTGTTTTTTTTTGTTTTTTTTTTTGAGACAGAGTGTTGCTCTGTTGCCCTGGCTAGAGTGCCATGGCATCAGCCTAGCTCATAGCAACCTCAAACTCCTGGGCTCAAGTGATCCTCTTGCCTCAGCCTTCCAGGTAGCTGGGAGTACAGGCATGTGCCACCATGCCTGGCTAATTTTTTCTATTTTTAGTTGTTTGGCCAATTTCTTTCTATTTTTAGTAGAGACAGGGTCTCACTCTTGCTCAGGCTGGTCTCGAACTCCTGAGCTCAAACAATCCGCCGGCCTCGGCCTCCCAGAGTGTTAGGATTACAGGTGTGAGCCACCGCGCCCAGCCTATTTAGTTATTTTTGAAATCCAACTATAGTTTCATCTTTCTAGAGATATACTTAAGCTTATTTTTACTTCTTTAAACATAGTAAATTTATTAGTTTCCTATTACTACTATAACAAGTTACTACAAATTTAGTGGCTTAAAACAGCACGAATTTATTAGCTTATAGTTCTAGAGGTCAGAATTATGAAATAAGTTTCACTGGGCTAAAATCAAGGTATTGGAAGTCCTTGCTTTCTTCTGGAGGGTCATGGGGGGGAATCTATTTTCTTTCCTTTTGCAGCTTCTTGAAGCTACATTCCTGGGCTTGTGACCACCTCCTCCATCTTCGAAGTCAGCAGCGTAGCATCTTATCTCTTCTCTGATTTCTGCTTCCATTCTTGCATTTTTTTCTCTCTGACACTGAGCCTCTTGCCTCCCTCTTACAAGAACCCTTGTGATTACATTGGGCCCACTCAGATAATCCAGAATTATCTCCTCAATCTGAAAATCATTAATTTCATTATATTCACAAAGTCCCTTTTACCATATAAGGTAACATAGTCACAGGTTCCAGAGATTAGGATGTGGACATCTTTTAGGGACCATTATTCAACTCACCACAGTAAGCATACTTATTTTACAGTCTGTGTCCACTCATTTCAAGATCTAAAAGTATTTGTAAGTCTGTTTCTGTTGTCTGTTTTTCAGATGGTTCTCACAAATGTTGCTTGCTTCATTATATGCTTGGGTGGTTATGCTTGACTGTGTGCTGCTCCTTGTATTGGAAATGTATTTTTAAGAAAAATTTGAGGACTGGAATGAAGGTGCTTCATCTAGAGAGGATGTATGCTTATTTTTTTCCACATGACCCAGACTGGACCATTTTAAACCAAGATCATGGCTTGGACGCTCCCTTGATTAACCAGACCTAGGCAGTCCTTGCTAGGGCTGGTTTTCTTGGCTCAATCTTACTGCGCAGGTGGATCTCAGTGGGGCCCTGTCTCACTGTGGGGATGATCTCCTCTTAGAATCCCCACCGCATGCTGCCCTGAGCTTTGATTTCTGTCACCCTGTGAAGCCAAGGAAAAAAGCTCAAGGGACTTTTCCGGTCAATTTCTGGGTTTCCATTTTCCCTTCAACTTTGGCCTAGTTGTTCTTTACTAGCTTGTCAAATCTTTGGTGCCTTTAAAAAAAAAGGTGTCCGATAATAATTTACCTAGCATTTTTAGTTGTTTTTATTAGGAACATTTGGCCTGAAAAATAAGCCATCATAATCAGAAATTATTAATAAAAGTCAAGTCTCCCAGCAGTAATGATGAACGTATTGCACACTCAGCATATGGCACTGACCTGACTGTTTTTCATACATCCTTCTATAGAGGATGAGGCAACGGAAGCGACTGTAACCCTGAGTAGCAAGTTCCCAAACCCAGGACAATTCAAATAGGGATAATGAGAACTGAAAAATAAATCATGTTTACTGTGGAGCAATCATTTCAAATCAGATGTTACAAAATGCTAATGATACCTGGGCATTGTCTTGGAGGATAAAAATTAAAAAGAATAAAAAAGTGAAAAAAAGAGGAACCAATAAAATGCTAATGAGTCTATGTAAATATCCTTATAGTTATGACTAGAGAAAGAGCCTCATGCCCTTCACACATTCCTTTATTATTATTCAGCAGATATTTTATTGAACACCAATTATGTATCAATTGCTCTGCAGGAGACTAGCACGACGAAGAGGAATAGAAACGCTCTCTGACCTTCAGGAGATCCCAGTTGCTTGGGAGAACAGACACGGAGGCTGCTGTCACACCGTGCGCTTTGTGTGCAGTGATAAGGGGAAGCGCACAGGAGGAGCTGCCTCGCCCACGCTGAGGGCTCAGGGGAGGCTTCTTGAAGAAAGGGAGGCCTGCACTGCATCTTAAGTCCTGGCGAGAGTTGTCTGGGAAAGGTTGGGGTGGCAGGAAGGGCCATCAAGCAGAGAGGATGCCATAAGCAAAGGCCCAGTATTAAAGACGGTGTGTGCGTGTGGTCAGGAGCCCAGGTGGAGGCAGCTGCAGCTAGCACTGCCCTTAGATCTACCCGACCAGGCCCCTGACTCAGGCCCTGAACCCCCAGGGGCCCCATGCTTTGCAATGCCTTCCTCAAAGCTTCCTAGGTCCCCCTAGTTCCTGCAACTGACCTGGATCTGCGGAGCCAGCCAAGAAGGGTGCCCTGAGTCTAGACCAGGGTCTGTGCGGGCCCTGTCCTCATTCCTTCCCTTCAAGTTGCTCTCCGACCCTCCAGCCTGCATGGGAGGTTGAGCAGACGCCTTGTGGAGCTCCAAGACTCATATCTAAGGTGTTGTCCCCGGGGCCCAGTTTCCAAGACAGCCGCCTGGGAAACAGGCTGCTCCAGCTGGCCTGTACAGTATTTCATAGGGTCTTGAGGTGGGGCCACCAGAACAGTGCTGACGTGCTGATTCTCACTCGCACTGGGCGTGGGGTGTTCAGGGCTCTGAGTTACTAAGGATCCATGCTGACCTTTGTGCTTGAACCATATCTGTGTGCCAGGGCTTGGCTCCTGCCCTTCCGTGTTCCAACCACACGGAAACCACGGGCCTCCAACTGCAGCATCAAGTAGGGCAAGATGGCAGAGGTGGCATCCTTTACCTGTGCGCCCACTGTGCTGGCCACCCCACACGCACTGCAGGCTCTGTGCCACGTGCAGGGCAGGCCTCGAGGGGTAACAGCACCTATCTCCTCCAGGGGCTTTGAAGACCTTTGCTCCACAACGTCAATAGCCCCTCTGATCCATGTCCGGTTTTGCCTCCATTTTCCGAACAATGCCCTCTCTTGCCTCTGATCATGGGGAGACAATTTGTTTTCACAGGTCAGTCTCCAGCCGTGCCAGATGAGGGATGGACATTCCTTGGATAAATACAGCGACTCTTATTGCCCCTTGCCTAGACTTCCCGCGCCTGCTAGTGACGGTTTGTGGAACAGGTGAGGTCAGCATTGGAAGAGATCACATTCTAGGAATGCAGCAATCATGGCCCAAGGTGATCAGGAGAAGACATGGCTGAAAAACATACATTACACCACAAAATTTCAAATAGTGATTTTAAGATGACCAGAAAACATTTTCTTGCATGCTCTGGGTGAGACTTGCATTTGTGGTCATCATAAATGCAGCACAGTAACAGCCTTTAGGGAGTCACTGGAAGCCAATATCTGCAAGGGCCATGATGGAGGATGCAGCGTCATGAGTAATGATGTAGCCAGCGTTAAACAAATGACATCCATTTGGATGGGAACTCCAGAGCCAAGGTGATCTATAGTTTCCATACTAACAGGTTCCAAAGAGCCATGGCATTGTGAGCAACAGCAGTGTTGCTACTCTTTCCTTATGATGGGAAATATGACACTGACTAGCAAAGGCACGTTTGACAATGAACAACATGAGGCGATGGCTCCCAGACCT
>RJWJ010030881.1:0-19597 GCA_004363605.1 Indri indri | reverse complement strand
ACATTTTCCCTTAAAAATGGAGAAATCATAAGTCGGTACTCTAGGTTTGTCAGGAGAGAGATTTTTCTGCATCACAGTTGTAAATGCCTTGCTTATCTTTTTTTTTTCCTGTCCTAATGCAGTGTTAGAGCATTCCACCACACGGAATAGGGACACGACTTCACCTTATCTGCGGGGCAGGACGGAGCGGGGGCCCAGTCACCTCCCCTTTAAGGGAGGGAAGCTCTGCTGCTTTCTGTCCCTTTCTCAGGAATCCTTGACCAACTTTGACTCAGAGCAAAGCAAATTTCACAGCATTCTTGATGACTCACTAATCACATGACGTGGTCATAATAAATATTGATTATTTTCTGACCCCATTCAATCCAACGCAAATTCATTCTAATGCTGTGGGTGCTGTTTCGGTAATTAGTTGTTGGAGACATGGGACCCCAATGACACCTGATCATTGCTTTACTCGGCTGTGAAAGGGACTGGGCCGGGTTGTTGAATGAATCGGTGACTCTAGGACCCTGGGAATGGGAGACGTTCTGAGATCGGGGGCCAAACTGAACCACCCCCTTCTCTCTTTCTCAGATTTTTCTTCCTGTCTTTTTTCCTGTTCAGCGTTCAGTGTTCAAAGTATTTCCCTGAGTCGCTCAATTCAGCCACGGTATGACTTAACCAGCCTTGGGAGAGCTGATCTGAGAACCTTCTGGTTAAGTTCCCGACAACGTCTTTTAAATTTCGCTTTGTCCTTCCCTTCTCAGCTCAGACGGCTGCTCTTTGGAGAAGCTCCTCTGATCATCTCATGCAACAGGAGTTAAAAAACGTTCTGTGAGGCGGGACTGTAAATATTTTAGGCTTTGCGGGCCATAGGGTCTGTGTTGCAACTACTCAACTCTGCCCTTGTAACGCAGAAGCGGCCCAGACGGTGCGCGAAGGAGTGAGCGTGGCCGAGTTCCAGTAGGGCTGGTTTGCCTGCGGGCCATCGTTTGCCACCCGTGCTATGGAACGAGCCCTCACCCACCATTTCCTCGTGTCCGTTATCTTGCTGACGGGTAACAATGTTCTTCCGAACACTTGAGACCACCGCACGTGCTTTATATTTTTTGTAGATTTTTTTTTATTGTCCGTCACCCCCACCATACTGGAAGCTCCACACGTGCAGGGCTTTGTGTTGTCTCCCATTGCTCCCTGAGTGGCCAGAACAAAGCTTGGTCCATAGTAGGTGTTCAGTAGATAACTGTTGAGTGAGAAAGACCAACTTCTGAAACACAAACCTGCCCGTCAGCGGGTAGGCCGTTTGGGGGGTTCCCTTGTGTTGGGGGAGTGTTCATCCATGTTCAGTTTAACTTCTCTTTTCTTTCTTTTGTTGTGGTTATCTCTTTAGGTTTGTGCACTGTTAGCGTCTGGGCCTCTCTTGCCTTGTCCGGCGTTGGGGACGCCCCTTTAGGAAGCCCTGGGCCTTCCCGTTGGCTGTCGGCTGTGGTGGTGAGGGGGGATTTCTTGGACCGGACGCTCGCGCCCCTCACTGCCCCTTCAGCAGTGGGACCGAAACATGAATTGGCTTATTTCAGTCTCGTGTGGGAGGTCGTCCTTTTGCTAGGGTCGAGGCAGAACAACTGCCCCGTGATGCTGCCCAGTGCTGGGACGCCCCGTGTTTCCGGGCACCATTCGCAGTTCTGCTGTGCGGATGACGGTCCGCTTCACGGACCCTCGTGGCCACCCCAGCCAGCAGCTCTGGCTACTCCGAAAGGCCAGTGGTTTCCTTTTCTGGGTTGGATCCTCTAGAGTCTCACTCTGCCCTGCATATTTGGGGACTGTGGTCCCGTTCAGCATGGCCACCTTCCCTGTGTATGCCCCGGGTGGCCCAGGTGGGCTGGGGGTGGGGAACACAGAGCACCCCGAGACGCACACCTTCCCTCTAGGATCTTGGTGTCTGCTCAGGAGGTGGGACGTTGTAAGAAATGTGGCATATCCCACGAGCTGGTGAAGTGGGCAGACATGAGGTGGAGGGACAGAGATCACTTCTGGCCTGGGCCACTGATGGGCCGTTCCTCGTCACGGAGGGCACGACTTGATTTGGGCCTTGAAGGATAGATCGGGTTGAACGGGGACGAGAGGGAGGAAGGAGTGTCCCACAGAAGAGAGAGGCACAGGAGGCTGGGGGGCTGTGGAGCCCCAGGTGCCTGTGGTGGGGTTGGGGGGCAGGGTGGGATCCCGCTTTGTAAGGGGGGGGTGAGGGCCACACAGCACCCAGCGGCCTCGAGTCAGGATCCGTTTAAGCGCAGTGGAGACCTCTTCTCAGCTGTCTGGGCATTTTGTTCTTTTTGTGTTTGGTATTAAGGCCTCCAGCTTTTATCATTTTGAGAAAAACAGCATGTCCCAGCTCACCCAGCACAGAGTTAAGTCTTTATTCCCACTAAGTACTGATCTGAACTTGAGAGCTCACGAAAATTCCAGGCAGCAAACCATTTCGTGCCGGGATCCGTCAGTTTCCCTTGAGTTAGAGATGTTTCGATTGAAGAAGCTTGGCTTCGTGAGAACAGGCTGAGTCTCGCACAAATAAATAGATAATTAAGAGTGTGTGTGTGTGCATGTGTGTTACACATAGTCACGTTGAATGCACATGTTTGTAAAACTCAGTGTTCTTGCAAATGAAATGTGCCACAGTGATAGACTTTCCCAGGTGTTACGGTGCAAGCAGGCTTTGGACCAGCGGTTGACTGAAACATTTTCTTGTGAAATATCCTTTCACGCTGGGGTTTGGTTTGTTTTTCAAGCCCTGCAGTACCTGGAAACCAAGGCAGGACAGCTTTGCTGGGTGCTTCCTCTGGTTGCTGTGTCAGATGCCCAGTCTAGTCCATGAGTAGGAGCTGCTTCCTGGCTTCCCGGCATCCAGGGAGAGATGGACGCCTGCTGGGGCCATTCGCAAAGCACGAACAGCTTTTCCTGGGAATCAACAGGCCTCCACTGACCTTTGTTGGACGTTCTCTCCTTTCCCTCCTTCCCATCTGTCTCCGCCTTCTCTCTCACCTTTCTGCAGAGCCACCAACCAAATACCAAATCTCTCAACCAGAAGTTTACGTGGCCGCACCAGGGGAGTCGCTAGAGTTGCGCTGCCTGTTGAAAGATGCCGCCATGATCAGTTGGACTAAGGATGGGGTACACGTGGGGCCCAACAATAGGACAGTGCTTATTGGGGAATACTTGCAGATAAAAGGCGCCACGCCTAGAGACTCCGGCCTCTATGCTTGTACTGCTGCTAGGACTGTAGACAGTGACACTTGGTACTTCATGGTGAATGTCACAGGTGAGTTGGCCTGCGAGCACTACACCCTCTCTTCTCTGTAGCCGTTCTCTGGTTAGAATTTTTTCGGCCAAGTGAAATCATAGTGATTCCTGCTAATTGGATGCTAGGCACACAGCTTCACCATTTGTTATTGATCCGTTTCTGAGATTTTTCCATGGGACCTGGTGCACCAGAGAGGCTGGTCATTAAGAATGACAGAATTCTCGTGCACATAGCAACATTTTTCTTTTTAAGACAGCACGCTTTTATATAAGGAAAAACATACCTTTTTCCCCTCTCATACCAGTAACACCCTTGGCATTTAGAACACAGGATTGAAATTTGAATGCTGAAGATTTCTGATTCTTTGTGGCTGAGTTAAAGTCCTACTTTCAGAATGTGAGTTGACAATCAGAAGGGCCACACAGGGGCTAAGTTTTGTTAGGGACTGAATTCGTTTCTCGAAGGAGACCCTGAATCCTGAAAGGTTATGTTGGAAAAAAAAGTCTTTGGATATTACAATGGTAAATTTGTCAGAGACTTGAACACTGTTTGAAGCTTAAAGCCCAGTTCCAGTATATCCAGTTTTATGGCATGTTTAAATAATGTGAAAGCAGAAAACGTTGAGAATCATAACATTGACCGACTGTCATCATGGAGAGAAAATTTAAGCCATTAAAACCGTCCTAACTAAACATGGTCCCAGACTTTTCGTGTAGATTCCTGGGTTGTTGAATTCGTTGCAGAGAAGGTCTAAGCTGTAGATGATTGCAACCTTTGCTTTGCAAAAACACATCCATGGATATGTTCTTTTGAATGCAGATGCCATCTCATCTGGAGATGACGAGGACGACACAGATGGCCCTGAGGATTTTGTCAGTGAGAACAGTAACAACAAGAGTAAGTAACCGCCCAGGTCCGACGGTCCCTGCGAGAGGAGCGCGGAGGGAAGTCCTGCCTGTCACCTGTCTTGTCGGCTCTTCAGCACAGTGCTGTCTGTGCGGCCCTTGCCTTTCCTGTGTGTCTACTCTCCTGACTGTCAGCCCTCAAATAAACCAGTGTTGCTACACACTTTCTCTACCGTTTGTCCTTTTTCTTCTCGTGTCAGTGGCCTCTTGCTCTTCAGAGCAGTTACTGCTTTCCTTGGTTTTCCGTTTCCCTTTGGCTTCTCACTGTTCTGAGACGTAAAAATAGTAGACTCACGTAACGTCTTGGTTTTCTTTGTAACCATTGATCTGTGCTTGGCTCAGCCCAGGATTCCTGCCTGGGGGTGACTGCCCTCTTCTCTGCTCTCTGGGGACATTGGGCAATGTTTGGTTGTCACAACAGGGGTGGGGGGTGCTAGTGGCATCTAGTGGGCAGAGGCCAGGGTTGCTGCTGGTTAAATCTCACAATGCACAGCATGGCTCCCGTCACAAAGAATTCTCTGGTCCGAAATGCTGGTCGTGCTGAGGTTGAGAAACCCGGGCTTTCTAAAATGTGTGTGTCATGCTGAGAGGAGGGAAAGGAGTGTGCCTCACCTCAGAGGCCTTGATGGAAAAGGGGCTGAGGGTTTGCTTACCGGAGACAGTTAACCCTGAGCACTGACACCTGAGAGGCCACTGTCTTGGTGAGAAGGAACATGGTGTGGGCTGTCAAATGAGGTGGCCTGGGTTCGAATCCTGCTCCTCTGCTTCGTAGTTGCTCATTTAATTCCCGCACCCTGTTTCTTCACCTGTAAAATGGGAAAAATTAAGAATAGTAATAATAGATCTCATGGGGTTGTTATGAGGATTGAATGAGTCACTATTTGTACAGTGCTCAGAAGAGTGAGTGCTTGTGTTTGTTCAATAAAGAAAATAAAATATAGCATTAGTTGCATTTGCCAATGACATGGCTGGAATGTTCCTAAAGGGATTGTACATTGAGCCTTGGGGTTCTTTGCTTATGTGGTGTTTGCTGCATTTTCTCAAAAGGATTTTAGAAAATTTAGTAAATTTAAACAAGGCCTAAATAATAAGACAGTTAGTTAACAAAATAGGCCCAGAGCTTTTTTTTTTTTTTTTTTTTTTTTTTTAAGAAAAAAGACTTTAAAAAGAGCAGTTTTAGGGTCATAGCAAAATTGAGAGGGAAGTACAGAGATTTCCCTTATACCCTTGTCCCCACACAGGCACGGCCTCTCCCAATGTCAACATCCCCACCTGAGTGTACATTTGTCACAATTGGTCATTATCGCCCAGAGATGGCAATTTACATTAGGCTGTATGATCTTACAGTCTGTAGCCTTTGCACATTGCCTTCCTTCACTTAGTAGTGTGCATTTAAGTTCCCTGCATGTCTTTTCATGGCTTGATAGCTCATTTGTTTTTAGCACTAAACAATACTGCGTTGTTTGGATGCACCACAGTTTGTTTATCCATCCACCTACTGAAGGGCATCTTGGTTAGTTCCAACTTTTGGCAGTTATGAAGAATGCTGCAGCAAATGTCTGTGCAGGTTTTTGTGTGGACGTGGTTTGCAGCTCCTTTGGGTAAATACGAAGGAGTGCGATTGCTAGATTATATGGTCAGAGTATGTTAGATTTGTAGGAAACCACCAAACTGCCATCCATAGTAGCTGTACCATTTTGCATTCCTGCTAGCAATGGATGAGGATTCCTGTCCTAGCTAGCATTTGATGTCAGTGTTCTGGATTTTGGTGGTTCTAATAGGTATATAGTACTACGTCATTGTTTTAATTTGCATTTCCCTCATGAAATACAGTGTGAATCATCTTTTTATATGATTAATTGCCATCTGTATATCTTCTTTGGTGAGGTGTGTGCTAAGGGCTTTGGCCTGTCTTTTTTTAATTGGGTTGTTTGTTTTCTTGTTGTTGAGTTTTAAGAGTTCTTTGTATATTTTGGATCATAGCCCTTTATCACATAAGTCTTTTGCACATATTTTCTCCCATTCTATGGCTTGTCTTTTCATTCATTGACAGTGTCGCTCCCTGAGCAGAAATTTTTAATTTTTGTGAAGTCCAGCTTGTCAATTCTTTCTTTCATAGATTATACCTAAAGTCATCCTCAAACCCACGGTCATCTAGATTTTCTCCTGTGTTATCTCCTAGGAGTTTTATAGGTTTGTGTTTTACACTTAGGTCTATGATCTGTCTTCAGTTAATTTTTGTGAAGGGTACAAGGTCTGTGTCTAGATTCATAGTTTGCAAGTGGGTGTCCAGGTGTTGCAGCACTGTTTGTTGAAAAGACTTTTAGCCCAGAGACTTTTAAAGGAAGAAGAGAAAACAGATATTGTTAGGCACCTGGGATAAATGTGTTAGGTAAGTGAAGGTTTGGTTTTGTCCCTGAGTCTCTAAACAGCTTGGGCAAAAAGGGAAATATTTTGGTTTATGCATTTTTTACTTTTTGGCAAGAGGAAGCTTAGGGCAGTGGTTCTCAAAGTGAAGTCCCTGGACTGGCAGTATTGGCATCGTCTGGGAACTTGTTAAAAATGAAAATTCTCAGGCCCCTCCTCAGACCCACTGCATTAGTGTGACTCTGATTCACACTAAAGTGTGAGAGCCCCTGGCTTAGGGATTGGCACCTGGAGATCTGCCTTGAGTAGGAGTTTACCATCAGCGGTCTTATTCACAAAGCAGTGGGTAAGAAGGTCAGTGAAAGCGTCTCCTGTGATGATTTGTACCAGCCTGGTAAGGAGGTTGTTACTGTTGTTTAGTAAAAGCACTGATACAGCAGAGCGCATTGCTCGCTTCTGTGGTTCTTCTGGCGTGAAGCTGAGGGCTTGCTTTGGGCAACTCTGTGCTGGCTGTTGGCTCCGTTAATGCCACCAATAACCTGATGAGGTGGAGAGAGTATTTATTCTTGTTTTATTGATGGGAAAACCGTGACTCAGTGAGCGAAAGGCAGAGCTGCGATTCAGTCTCAGGCTTGTCGCACGCTGGGCATTCCAGGGTGGTGAAGGGGGTGGCGTGGGTGTGCACAGATGGTTGTTTACAGCTTTAAGGCGATGCCTGCGTGTCGGTGCCATTGCTGTTGATTGAGACACCAGATTCTGCCAGCTTGCTTTTGTTGGCATGCCTGGGAACTGTGTTGTCCTGGTGGTCAAGGACCCTGCCTAATCGCAGGTCACCCCGAAGCCACGTGAAGTAGTAAAATGCAACAGCGAGGTATAGGTCACACAAGGCCCAGGCCGAGTGGTTCGGCAGGGTTACCTGCTGTGGACCTCTGGCCTTTCCTTGTGACCCTGGTCCCGACTGCCCAGAGCCCGTGCAGAAGGGCCGGGCAGAAGAGCGCTCCGTGTGATGAATGCCAGCCCAGTGCACTTGCCATGCCTTCACCTTGCGGGCAGGGTTTTTTTTTGTAATTAGCTCTCGAATGACACCAACTCTGCCCCCGAATTGGGTGCTCTGCTGTGATTAAGGGCTGGTGTTAGCTGTACCAGGGAGATACTGCTGTCGGGAGGTGCCTCTCTTTGGTGCCTGTGAAACATTAGATGCTATTTAAAGTGATAGCGGTTCTTAGCTGGCTACTTGGCCCCTGCCATCTGTTAGTGTGATTAGGCCGGCCTGACTCACAGGTGCAGCCTGGGGCGGCTGAGATTAAGCAGCTGTGGCCTGTGTGGACAGAGGAATGCCACGGCCAGGGTAATTGGCAAGGCAGGGAAGGGGATGTTGCCATTAAAACAATTTTTTGCCACCTCGAGTGTCAAATGCCTGACCCGATTAATAGGGAAAATTGCAGAAGCACCGAATTCTTTGCATTTTCAGCCACCTGGAAAACACCCGCATGTCCAGATTGATTCCACTGGTGCCTTCTGATTGTCTGAAATGCCACTGGGGTGTGTTTGAATTTTCCTCTTTAGTAACATTAACAAATGATGCTCCAGTGACCCTGTGTTGGCAGTGACATTTTTGGGCTTTTCCGAAGAGTTTTTTTTTTTTTTTTTTTCCTTTTGGATTGAGACATTGCATATTTCTGTATCTTCTGGCTTGAAAAATACATTGCATGTTATTCCCTCTGCTAGACTGCTATATATTGTTTATTTAATTTTTATGGTAAACTCTAAGAAGGCCAGCATATCTGCCTGGCAGAGTTCTTTTCGGGTTCTGCACAGAGTACAGAAAGCATGCTAGCCAAATATAGTGGCAAAAATAACAGTTGGGAAGGCAGGATTGTTGAATTTTGGCCATGAAACTGGTATCCAGTAACATCAAGGTCTTGTTTGAGTTTTATAGGAATGTTCTGCCATATTCAGGTTGCTCTTAGCTCTTAACCCATCATCCAGGTCCATCTGAGCAGCTGGCTTCCCTGTGGAGGAGTTCCTTCCTCTCACAGGCAGATCAAGGGCTCATTTTGGACCATTCACGTGTTCTATTTTATTGCACCATGTGCAATACGATGTAAAATTTCAGCCTGCCATTTTCAGTAGACTGTTCACTTCTTGAGGGCAAGAACCATGTTGCGTGAATATTTTATGGAATAACAGTCCTTACATGTATCTTTTATGGATCTCATTAAAAATAGAGCAATGGTCAGGCCTGGTCTGTACATTAAGAAAATAAGCTGGTGTTTCCCAAAGAATGTTGCTTGGAACCCTCGTGCAGAATAATGTTCTGCAAAAATTGAGCTGTATTTTGAAATAAATTTGGAAAATATTTTGACTCTGTCTTGGAGACTTACAGTGTCCATCAGCATAGTACAAGTTCTGAAAAATTCTGTAGTAAAACATCTGTTTAATTTTGCCCTATTCCAGGCTTTTCCAGATTTATTGACCATAAGACCCTTTTTAAAATGCAGCATCTATTAACATCCTGTTGCACATGCATTTCAAAACCCAGCCGTGGGCCGATTTGATTGATCTGATTTTCCCCTCCTGTTTAAGTCGAGTTCTTCCATCACAGATGTGCAGGGCACTCTCCGGTCATATTTTAGCAGCTGACTAGCTGATGACCTCACACCTTACCAGCTAGACGTTTCCCGAGCGGAACAATCCTGTGACGTCATCGCAAGCCCGGCTGCCAGGAAGCAATGCTGCTCTGTCAGCCCATCAGGGCAGCACATTTCTCTTTGGACAGAAAGTTGCAATTTCAAATGCTAATTTTTGCAGTGCATCCAGGTTGAGGGTTTTAAACGGATCGGAATCTATCCTTTCGTATAGGAAAGTATAACTTAACTAGTCCTTGCCTTCCCTAGGTACCTTAAATGGGTTATCTGGCAGCAAATAGGTAGACAGGTATGCTCCTTTTGTCCAAGGGATTTTTATAACCTCCAGCTTGTCTTTAAGGGATTGTTATCTTTGAAGAGCTTGGGACGTAGTTCTTGGGCAGATCATGATTGACAAAAAATTCAGGTCCGTTGCTGAACTAGAGGCAAGTGATGGTGAGATGGCTGTGTTAGGGTTAGGGTTCTTGCTGCTGGAGAGGTTCTCTGTATTGAGTGAAAAGAGGGACAAGGTGATTTTCTATTTTGGTTTCAGTCCTGTTGAGACCTGCAAATGCCCAGATTCCATGTCAGGGAGAAAGACTATTTTTTTTAAATTTTTTTTGGAACTAATTAAGGAAAACAAAGGTAGTTGGCCTGAGATTCCAAACTCATTTCATTGATTAACCTGTTGATAATAGCACGGTAAGCCACCTTTGTTCTAATTGGGATTTTTACTTGGTAGAGATTGTATCTAAGTTCGTCACCACAGCTTTCTTTGTTGTGCTGAAGTTTCTAGGAATTGAAAAGAACAGAAAAACAAAGCACACAGGCCTCCTAAATTTTTGGAAATTCCCTGTGTAGTAAAACCTCATCACTCATTTGCTTTGGGCATTTTATCCCAAAGGCTGGTGATGGTTGGTGTTCTATTCAGAGGGCTGGAGTGAATCTCTTTTCTTTCTCAGCCTCCGTCCTGCACACAGCATAGCTGATGACCAGAGTTTCCTGGCAAATCCTGGGAATCCCCATGGGCGAACTGGTCTGCCAGTGGACTCGATCCTTTCACTTGTGGGTAACTTGCCTGGTTTTTAAAACATGTATTTCTGATTGAATGCCTTGCTGGCCAGTGGGTTGTTTTAATGAGATTTATCAAATAAAACCACAGACATAGCCCATAATAATTATACCCTCACTAACATCTTCATGTGTTGTTAGATTTGTTTTCTCTTAGTTTATGCCAGATGAAAACAGATGAATTGCAGTCTACTGCAAGGACAGTGGGGAGGTCTCAGAGACATGATCCCCACTCCCCACACCCTACCCCGCCGCCGTCAGGGGTCAAAGCATTCAAATGTTCTGATTAGTGATATTTTTAAAAGCCCTAATTATAGACTTAAGACAGAAGCCTTAGTGGGGCTTTAGGGAGTTTGTGAGACTTAATCTAGGAGCTGAAACAGGCTCTGTTTTCAAAAATTTTTGCATCAATAAAAATACAGTTGGCAGTCATCAGCATCCACCACTCACATAAATCTTGAACTTTTGACTTGATTACCATGGGAGAGTTCAAAGGGCAGGCTGGAGTGGTTGCAAGAGCTCTGCTCAGGGAACCAGAGACGGTCTGGCCTTCGCCTGGCCTCTGGCTGTGTGACCTTGATCAAATCACTTAACCTTTCTGGACGACATTGATAGCATCAGCCTGTGGGCCAGATGGTCATGGAGTCTCTTTTGGTACAGCCCAGTAACATGAGTCCATGTTTTTCCTTTAAATCACTGGGCCATGTTCTCTCTTTCTGGTTCCAGAGAGAGGGTAGATTGTAAACCTTAGGTGTCTGTATTGGGATACATCAGGGCTTTTGTGGGAGCAGGCCCAGTGTCTATGGTTTCTCATTAAGTTTAAATTACAGAGCCAGAAGAAACCCTATAATCCTACTATTTATTGACAGGATCAATACCTGCCCAGCATGTAGATACCTGGAAAGAATGTTAGAACCAGGAGGTACCATATGAAGCAACTCCTTCTTTACATAGCTAAGGCTTTTAACAGTCATCGATCCATCAGTCCACCGCCCCCCATCCATCCATCCATCTGGAAAGTGCTGAGTACCTGCTCCACAGGCTGAAGATACCTCCAGCTGTACCCTCTGGGTACCCCACTCTTGTCGGTCAGCAGACATCAAATGGAACGTTGTTCAGTGCTGAGACACCCTGATGTTGGAAGCACATCAGTAATGAAGAAGCAGCCCAGGAAAGAATGGTGAACCTTCCCTGTGGGATGGTTGGTAAAGAAAGGTTGCACTGGGGCACTTCGAGGGAGGTTTCTATGCAGTTGTAAATCTCTCTTTAACTCACCGTGTCTTAAGAAACTTTTGCTGTGTTAAAGTAAAATTCTGCTTACTTAATATTGTCACTACTATGCGATGACTGTTTCAGTGTAGAAAATAGTTGTAAGTAGGCGGGTGTGCAACACCTTTGATGGAATTTAATTCATTTATTGTGGCTGAGTCTTACTCTTCCTTTAATCTGCTCATCGTTAGTATTTAATGACTAAGAGAACACTGTTCTTTTGCTCCCTGTTATATCAGAAGATCTGTGAATGTCAGTGCCAAAGGGACCATGCCTATCATTGGGGTCAACTCGTTTGCTTTATAGGTGATTTAGTATAATTCATTTTTCTTTGCTATCGGAGGTTTATCCCACAACTCTCCCTCTGTTAAGTGACTTTAAACCCACTCTTCATATACCCCAGCGAAGGTATATGAAGTTCAAACAACCTGATGTGTTCTTGGCTTGCAGATTCATTTGAAATAAGATTTTGAGTAAACAGCTGTCTTAAGCGTCTACTCTGAGCAGGGGTCATCTCTGCTTTTGTGTATCTTTAGTTTGTTAAACCAGTTCCTTCTCCCAGTGAAAGTTGTTAAAGCTGTTCCTGAGCCTTGGGGTAAAGGAGGTGTCCTTAGGTGTAGAGGAGCTTGTCCAAGTACCTGGACTGTGTTTCTCTCCTGCGGCATTGTAGTTCTTTGGAGGCTGTGGCGTTTCTGTGTGTGTAGAGGACAAAAATATGGCAGGAAAGAGAACATGAGGCTGCCAATGAAGGAAACAGTAGGGCTCTCCTTAGAGTGTTATTTTTCTAGATCGTCCAGTTTCTTCAAACTTCACATAAAGCTAGTTTATTTCAGGACGAGCCATTGTAAAATAACAAAATAGTCCCTCCCCTCCAGTACCAAGTTCATTAAAAATATTCATGAGCTGGACATCTCAAAGGGAGACTGTCCTGCCTGTGTCAGCGCTTGGCAGAGTTGGGGCTGCATACACAGGCGGGAGCCTGGCGGAGGGTTGTTGATGAATCGTTTGGGTGCCCCACCCACCTGGATCTCTGGGGCGTTGATGAGAAGTGTTGTGCCCATACCCTGCTGCATGATTGTGTATCTGTTTTGCAAGAGCAGATTTTATACGTGTAATTTCGATGATTGGAACTTCATCCCAGGAAAGTGGCTACCTGCCAGAAATTCCAGCAAAATGCTTTCACCTTAGTCCTTAAATCATTCCTAGGGCACCAAGACAAAGGCGCCGGTGGCCAGCGCGCTGTTGCCACAGGTCAGGGCTGTACAGGCACGCGTGGTCTGGGGCATCTCTGTGTTGCAGCCTTACCGATGGCTAAGTGGAAAAGAACAACATTCCTGGTTCCTTAAGCTAAATCCCACTTCTTGACATTTTAGGGAACATAAAAATCATGCCTAATGGTATGTAAGCACATATCTGTTGATTTCTTTTATGGAAAAAAGAAAAGGCATTCCAAAAGCGTAATTGAGGCTATCTGAAAAAGTTACTGCATTAATATTTAGCTAATTCATATGAATAGGCTATTGTGTTTACTTAAACAAATGACATGAGTGCGGACACCTGACAGCATGAGGTATGCTTTTCATTTAGGTCAGATTTGTAAAAGTCTTTGTGTAACGACAAAGCTCATTATTTGTTTTGTGCTCTCAATGGTTTCTTTTTAGTGGCTGTGTCTGTGGATGGATTTTTCTAAGTAGAAGCTTTTAAAATGAAAGATTATTGAAATTGTTTCAGTATGTGCCAGGCCCTGGAAGTCTTGTGATAAATAGGAATCAAGTACCCCCTGGTGAACGCCCCAAAAGAATAGGTGTGTTTATGGCCATGCGACACCCAGAGCCAAATGGCTACCCAAGCCGCCTGCTCATTGCAAATGCAGCTAGATGCAAAGAAAAGAATGCAGTGCCTTGTCCTCTGGCCCTCCCTGCCTACTTTCTCTCTCTCTGGTGTACATGACTACCAAGTTTTGTGTCTCTTTGCACTGTTTTGGCATCACATAGATGCCACCTAAATTCCTTGGTGCTTAGATACGCACAGGGATAAGGAAGATACAGCATGCCCTTGTTAGGAATCTCAGCTCCACCTTTTATAGCAAGTTTCGAGAAAAAGCATAAGGTGAATTGGGGTAGGGGTTTTGGATGCAATGATGCCAATTCCTAATGGTACGAGAGTCTGGCTGCTAAGAGAAGGGGATAGTTACCCCCACCAGGGGCGTGCTGTGCCACCCATAGAAGAGAGGAGACTTCCAAATGTGCATCAGAGACAAAGTCCCTGCCCAGGACCATTTTGCCTCTGGTTTGTGGTATGTGAGCTGTTGCTCAGTCTAACCCTTATCAGAAATAAGTACAGTTGTGATTCTGTCTTCTAGAATGTTCAAAGCCCTGTTGATGGATGCTTTAGGGGGACACAGAGAGTTTCATTACCAGTTTTCAAAGACAGAGGCATATACGTGGGACATTAACTTGATGTACAAGACTCCAGTGGAAGTTCTGGACAGTAGTGAAGGAAGAAATGTGCCTTTGGCCCAGGTGGGCTGCCCCAACTCTAGACTTAGACATCAGAGTGATCGAAGGTCTGGGTTCCAGATCCCAAGCCCTGGAGAAGCTGGCTCTTCCTAACGGTGGAGAGCAGGGTTGAAGACAGTGGGCTCTGGCATGAGACAGATTTAGTTCAGATCCTGGCTGCGCTGCTTCCAAGCTTCGTGCCTTTTGGCAGATTAATTAACTTCTTTGTGCCTTGGTTTCCCTACCTGTAAACGGGGATTATGGTGGTGCCTTTCTCACTGGGTGGTTGTGAGGATTCATGTGTGAGGCATGTTAAAAGCTGTTCAAGCAGTGCTTAGCACACAGAAGCAGTCAGGCAGTCGTGGTCATCACCCGTATCTGCAGATGTGAAAAATGTACAGCGGGATTCCGGACCGATGCTGTGGCTCTTATTTAGATAAAATGTACTTGGCAATTTAAAACCTTACCTGTTTTCTTGAGTTAAAAAAAATTCCCTTGTATTTATGACTTCAAGGGCCATTTACAAGGCACGACTTTACATGACATTTAGTGGTGGCCTCCTATCAAGTTACCCACTTAGGGATGGTGGTAGGATAGTGGTGTTTATAAGCTCCACTGGAGAGAAAAAAGAAGGTTTTTTTTTAATTTAAAAAATTAAAATATATGTATATTTTTATTTGTCATATAAAATGCTGGGAAATTAATGATACCTCCCTGGATTATTTTGTCATAATAGAATAATTTAAACCATTGAGTGCCTTTTAAAGCTCCCATGCATAAGTTGGTGAGGCTTTTGAGGGACAACTGGTTGTTACTAGTGTGTGTATGTGATCATTTATAGGTGTTGCGATCTAAAATGATGTGCTTTGGGAGGGCTCGGCTGTTATTATTGTATGTGTGGTTAATTTGTGTATAAAGAAGCATTTTGAAACACTGTTCGGCACGGAATTATTTTCTGGCACCAATAACAAGAGAGAAGACGGGCCTCAAATACTTTTTCCTGTTAATAGACATAAACCAATAAGCAGTCCCTCTCTGGGACCTTCGCCTAGGCCAGCTGGATTAAACTTCTGAAACTATTTTCCAAATGTGAATATTACCCAAAGATTTAAAAACTATCAGATCTTTTACATACAAAGTAAAAAGATCTTACCTGGTTGTAGTTTACTCATGGAGATGAAGCTATCCATCTATCCACACTTTAACATTGTTTTCCAAAACAGGAGCACCGTACTGGACAAACACAGAAAAGATGGAAAAACGGCTACACGCTGTTCCTGCGGCCAATACTGTCAAGTTTCGCTGCCCAGCTGGGGGGAATCCAACACCAACCATGAGGTGGCTGAAAAACGGAAAGGAATTTAAGCAGGAGCATCGCATTGGAGGCTACAAGGTAGAATTAAGCTTTCAGAATATTCTATTTCTTAAATTCCCGTTCATCTTTAAAAGCACTAGAAAGTTAGCAGGAACTAGAAGGAATTTTTTTTTAAATCAGTAATCATCATAATCGATCATGTCAATGTTTGATGTTTAAAAAAGATTACCCTGGACTTGCATGTAATTTTAAAGTGCAGTCTCCATTTGCATTGTTCTTTATGGAAGGAGAGTTTAATAACAGAGAGGTCGAAAGTTGAGAGTCTGTTTTCTATATGCTTTATAGTTTGTAAAACTAAAACTGGAGCGGAATTTGAGAAGCCTTAGTCCCGTTGCCTTGTTGGAGCAGGATTGCATGAATAGTGAATGGACTTGGATTAGAGACTGGAGCATGAAATACTGCTCAGTAAGAGAGAGCGCGTGGACATGACGGGCCGTCCCTTGCCCTCCTTTTTCAAGGATTCTGAAGAGCCTGTCACACAGTGCCATGAAATTTAGCCTCATCACTCCCTGGGGATTTGGAAATTGACAGCCGTCTCCCTGCAGACGCTGGGATGCTCCTTCTAGCCTTTGCTCATCCGTCCTGCAAACGTCGATCGAGCGCCCTCCATGCCAGGCACCATCCTAGGCTCGAGCAGCCCCTAGTCCAGCAGGGGAGGCAGCGGGAGAGCTGGCCGTGGGGGCAGTGATAGGGACGAAGTGACAAGATCGTGTGTTGTCCTGCGGATGTGCAAGGAAAGGTGGAGTTGGCTCTTTGGGAGAATCAGGATAAAGGTGATCAAGGAAGGATTCTGGTCTGAGTTGGAAGGAAGGTTGTCTCAGAAAGAGAGATACAGAATCTCCAAATTTTTTAGTATGGAAGTGGAGAACTTGAAGACTTTAACATATGAAGAGGATGTAGGGAAACCTTATTATGAAATTCATTGTTACATTTGGAACATAAGTGGGTGTGTTAGTTACTTCTTGGTATGTAACAAATTACTCTGAGATGCGGTGGCTTTAAACAACATTTATGGTTTCACCGTTTACTGGGTCAGGAATCCAGGTGTGGCTTAGCTGAGTCTTTCTTCTCCAGGTCTCTCCTGGGACTGTGACCAAGGGTCAGTTAAGGCTGGGGTCTCTTCTGAAGGACGCACTGGGGAAGGAGCATCCTTCCTCGCAGGCTGCAGGACCAAAGGCCTCAGTTCCCCACGAGCTGTTGGCTGGAGGCCGCCCACAGTTCCTTGCCACATGGCCTCTCCCTGGGGTGGCTGATGGTGGCAGCTGCTGCCACCAGGGTGAGCAAACAAGAGGAGCCAGAGAGAGAGAGAGAAGAGCAACACAGAAGTCACAGGCTTCTGTAACATAATCACGAAAGGGACATCACTACTTTTGCAGTTTTCTATTATTAAGCAAGTCACTAGGGAGGAGATTGCCCCAGGACGTGAATGCTATGGGACGTGGGGGTCACTGGGACCCATCTGGGGAAGCCGTACAGTGGGTAGCATAGAAGACACTTCAGCTCAGACCCCAGGTCCTTACAAGCCAGGTGGGAGGGGATTTCTTGGTGGCAGCAGAGGGATGTCTGGAAGGACTGTCTCTGGTGTGAGTTCCAGCATCACTTCAGATGTCAGGAAGCCCACTCCATCCTTGCCTTTGGTAAATGAGCTTCCCTCTACCTAAAAGTACCCTGGAGCCCTTTGCTGAAACATCACACAGAGTTATTCGTCTTCAGAGGAGTATTTGCTTCCGCAAAGTTTTTGCTTTTTTGTTTTAACATTTAGAAAATAACATCTAGAGGTCAAAAGCCAGAGGAGAATGGGGAAAGCTACCAGTCAATTTCTAAGAGCAGGTAGGGGGCAGTTGATGTGTGAAACAGATGTGAGGCAGATCTGCTGGCAGGTGGGCACTTTCGAAGCTTGGAAGTAGAAATGCTTTAGTTGGCGTCCACGACTCACACTTGTTGGGGCAACCAGGAGGCAGCGGAGTGATTTGCCCTTTCGTCCTTAGTTCAGTCCTTAGACCAGGTACAATGAGATTGGAAAGTTGGCCCTTTTTTAAAGAGAAAATCTTTCTTTTTAATAATGAATAGACAAAGCTTTCACTGGGGATGCCAATTAGAAAGGAAGAGTTATACCACTAAAATCATGGTCCCTGGAATTGCTTGAACCACCGCGTGCTCTCTAAACACTCACACAATTGATGCACTTGCAAAGATTTGTCTAAATACAATCTAAGTGTGAGTATGGTGGTCAAAATCCTGGTGGTTAACTAATTTCGTCAATTAAGACAGCCTTGCAAATAAGTACAAAGAGCGCTGCTGAGCCCTGAGAGACTCCTGGTCTCAAAATAAATGGAACCGGCATCATTATTCTGGGTAAGGAGCTTTTTGCAAGTCTGAATTTGTGATTATAAATATGCTGGAAGACTAAGTGTGCCTAATGAGAAAATGCTGCTTGATTTTTCACAGGTGCAGTTCGGTTTTAATTATTTATGCCAACATCCCGCTAAATGAAGGGCTCCTACATTCTAAAAGCAAAATGAGGACCCCCCCCCAATGCCAAACACAATGCCTTTAATAGCCTATCCCTGTGGAGCACAGATGACTGAAATGATTTTGTTGTGTCATATTTCAGCCGTTTCTGGACTGAAAGAGAATTAGAATTTGAGTGCGTGGGAACAAAAATTTAAAATATATTTTGCTTTACGAAAAAAGGCAAAAGGGGAAGAGTGTGGCACCTTGGATATGGTGTGCTGGCTGTGACGGGGGTGAGTTTCTCGTCCTTCTGGACTTTCTCTGCTGGACAAAGAGGCTGTGGCCTTGGGGCGGGTGGCCTGGGAGGTCAGCTCGCCGCATGCAGAGGTGATTAACCTGGATTGAGTAAGGGGCTTTCACAACAGTGTTGGCCCTGGGCATTCATTTGGGGCACACCGGAAACTCCTGGAAACTCCTAGAAATTCCGTAGTTACATAAAGCATAATCCTTGCTAATGAAGTGTTAAGCTAACCCCAGGTACCCAGGTCCTGAAGTCGCTGGAGGTCAAAGAGGCCCATACCCACCTGCAGGCTTCCCCACGTGGCTCCGACCCAGCACCCCGGCTGGCCCTGGCCTGCTCCCGCCTCAGGGGTACTTGTCGGGGTCTGAACAGGGCAAAGTTCGGGGAGCGTGGTCCTGGTGTTGGGTTTTCTCTTTGATATTTTCTTCATTACTTATGCAAACTTTTAAAGAAATGTGCCTCCGAACATTTCACCTGAGGGAACTATGATTGTGCGATTTCTAGTTTTCATGCTTCAGCACTTCCTCAAAAGGAAAGAGACCTGATTGAAACGTGGAGGGCCTGACATCTCGACAACCCACTCCTCTGATTCCTGTCCACTTGCCACTTCATTTAAAGAAGCAGCAAAGTGTCATGTTTTCCAAGATTCGTTTTTTTTTTCAGAAAGCAAAGTCCTGAAAACTTCTGCAAACAAACATTTGTTTTTCTTTGTCCTTCATAAATCTGCTCATTCCATAAACCATGGCTGTGCTTTGGTGGCCTGTCCTTCTGGTTCTTTCTACCTGTTCATGGGTCGGGCACCTGGGCCCTCGTCCCCTGCGTTACAGCTTGTTTTGAAATGGCATGCATATGCGGCCAATAAAGGGAGAAGGGAAAACAAAAAAAAGTAAAACAAAATCAGAATTATGAAATGGGACAGAAAGCTCATTTTAATTAAAATGGCCAATAGAACGAGTTCTGCAGTTCAGCCTTGTTTGTTAAAGAATTCATGCTGAGCCCTCTTAGGTGATTAGGAGTCAAATTATTGTTTTTTTTTTTTAGTATGTGGGCTAAGGCTGGTTGGACGTTATTAATGTGTAATTAATTTAATATAATCGTAAAGCCTGACTTGAGTCATAACTGTATCTCCGTAATTGTCCTCGTTCCTGGGCTTTTCCGTTGGTCTTGACCATGGGCGGGTGTTTAAGGCTCTGTGTGCCTCAGATCCCCTCCCTTAAAACGAGAAGATTGGGAAAATAATCCTGAACATCTGATCCCCGCGAGCTCTAAGAACGATGATTTAATAGCATAACCATAATTCAGCATCAGCCATTTTTCATCTTAAACAACAGCACAGATTTTTTTTTTTACAAAGAGGTTACCTTTATGGCTAGATATTTCATAGGGCTCTGAACAGTTATTGCTATTTAATGCAGAAAAGCAAGAAGACCCCTGAGATAATTAATAGACCACC
>RJWJ010030880.1:0-19577 GCA_004363605.1 Indri indri | reverse complement strand
CAACATGCTATCCAGCAAATCTGGTTCCTTTTACACTTTATATAGTTCAAGTGCATCTTATGCCTAAGGTCCTATAAATGCAAAACTCTTTGAGAGATTGTAGGTAAACAATTTATAACTGGAGATGACTTTACTATATACAGAAACTGAGTTTACATCATTAGAGTTGGGAGAAGACAGCATTTTCAGAAATGGTGAAGTTTATGCTAAACTGAAGCCATATTAAGCTAACACACTAGATTCCAGTATTTATTCTTCATAAGCCAACCTTAAAACATGATTTTCTTAGTAAAGCAACAAAGATTAAAACGGACTATTACAAATAACAGAGCTGCTGTGAAATATTGGCTTAATACACAAATGCTCTCAAACAAAGCTTGGAAAACATGCTTAAAATTAGTGCTGGCTAGAGGCCCAGAGGCTTTATAATCCAGTTGGGAAGGTTGTTTCAGGTATAACGATGCAATAGATCATCTTCCCCTTGGAACATTCTACCAACACACCTGCCCTTGTCAAGCACCTCTCCTGCCAACCTGTGCTCTGTTTTCCTCCCTACTGAAAACACCAACATGGAGCACTTTTCCTCAGAGTCAGGGCACAGGTAGTCAGGAGGTCACCAACGGCTGGTGTCTGCCTGCCTCTCTTCTTCCTTCCCCACCACAAACCCCTATCACTGCACCACATCTCCCTAGGACCAAAGTCTATGCCTCCCCAAGGCACAAGTAAAATGAACCATTTCAGTGGGGTTTGCAGGAAAAAAAGAAGAGTCCCTGATCTTCCTTTTGCTTCCAGAGAGCATTTGTGCTTTTTACCATGGCCTTCTGAAGGCAACATTCCCTGCCTTTTCTGCCTACCTCAGGGAAAGGCCATGAGGGTGGGCAGCTGAGGAAGAAAAGGACATACAACACCAGGCGGGGCCATCACATGGGCCGGCAGGGTCTCATCAACTCTCTCAGGCAAAGGGAGTCTCCCTAGCTCCAGCCTGATGTTTACAGAAAGCAGAAAGACCAAAAACAATTCTAATTGGTGGCCCAATCAAAAGTTAAGATTAAGATAGAAATAATTACATCAAATCCTCTGAACTCAATGAACCCTAGAAGTCACTACAAGGCTGGGGCTCGATAGACTTTGAATCCTCTGTGCTCCTTGAGTCTCAGTGACTTGGTAGCACTGATTTTGCACACTCCAGAGGATCATTGTCCTACACCACAGAGGCAGGGCCATAAAACTACTCTACAGAGTCGCTGAATCCTGAATGCCCCATCTGAATTATCTACAGAATACATCAACTACCCAAGCACAAAATAATAAATCTTGCTAAGATTTTTCCAGAGGTCAGAATAAGGGGAACATGAATTTAAGAGGAATTTTTTTTTTGCTACTTAGCATTTCTCAAAACTACTATAAATTATCCAAGCCTCCTATAATTAATAGGCTCGCTTAGAATTTTATGAGTTCCCAACATGGCCTTTTAAGTCCCTATTAGAGAAGAGATAACTTCTGAGAGATAATAAGTTAATTTAAAAACTTTAAAAGTATGATACCTTAAGAGTGTTTCTTTGTGTTTGCATAGATGCTTGAAGTACAAAAATAGCTAATAAAAAATACTCACCAGAAATTTTTGTTTCCTGGACTCGATAAATATTAATATGGAGCAAATTCTGATGATGTTTTTGATGCAAAAAATATGAAAGATATTTAAATGAGTATGTTGAATTATAGCAATCCTCATGACGCTTGCCCCACACTGGTACCAAGATCTGAACTGTACGTCGTTGTTGCTTTGTTGTGTTGTTATTGTTGTGGTATTGTTGTTTTGGCACAGTTGTGTAATTTTTGATATTGGCTTTGGAAATAGTTGCTCCCAAGTCTAGAGACATATAACTGATGGGAAAAATATTTTAAGAAGTAAGTATAACCACTTCACTCAAATGGCCTATAAAAGCCACCAGTCATTTTTGGCCTGTCTGAAATATTTACACAGGAGATCCTGGTTACATGGGAAAAAATTTTATCTTTTAATAATATACAAAAAGTATGTAAAACATTCATACAGAAATTCTTAAGATTCTGATAGGAAAATATGATGAGACTCCTGTGTAAATGATATTGCTTGGAAATCCAGAGGTGCTGTGGATGACAAGACTCTCCCTAACTTTCCAGCCAGTGTTGTACCTTTTTCTGAGGACTTTATGTTTATATTGAATGTCAATATAAACAAAAACAATTTTTCTTTTGGCAACCCAGATGTGAAAAATTTTCTTTAACAAAAATCCCCAGAAAGGTTAAATTCGTTGAATTACAGGTGGTCCCCTTCAACCACTTCTTCCCTTGGACTAAGTGTGACCCAGGCAGTCCTGCTGTGCCACATGATGTTCCAGTGTGGTAAAGGGGAGGTGGGTAAACGGGAGTGATCTGTGACTTGAGTTTAAATAACTACCTAAATTGACAGCTAAGTTAAATCCTCCACTCATTGTCCACCAAGGAGATAAATTTAGAACCATGCAAATGGCCCTGGGAGATGTTCGCCAATGCAGGGTTTGGCTGGCTCACTGGAGGCTCTGAGCATTCAGGGAACTTTTATAAAATCCAGAGATTTGCTCTTCTGTCCTTTGCCCAGAATCTCATTGCACCTGACATTTCAGTAGATTTAAAAGCCTTGAGGGAGACCAAATGCTTATTCTAGCTGATATTTACTTCCAAAAAGTCAGAGCTATGTTTATGCTTCCTTATTGCTGCACACTAAATAATAGCCTGGCGAAAAGCAGTGAAATCAGATAGGAAAATATGACACTTAATCATCGTTGTGTCAAGGACCCAGCAGCCCAGCAGCCCAAAGCTGCTGAAACACATCTGCTTTGCTTCGTGACACATGGTGGGTTGAAAGGAGGTGCCAATTCTCTGGGTTCATCTCCTGGATGAACCACAGAGCTCTGAGGACAGCAGTGACTAGTAGAGATGGGTTGTTGGCACTTAAGCCTGCCACCTGCAGGGAGTTTATTACCACAGACTCTGGAATCAAATGACCTGGGCTTAGAATCCTGGCTCCAATACTTGTAATTCTGTGACTCTGGACAAGTTGTTTAACCTCTCTAAGCCTCAATTTGTCTCATTTGTAGGAATATCAGTACTTAACTTGTAGAGTTGTTACGAATGCTAAATGGGAAAGTATTTACACAAAATAACACTAAAAATGTTTCATATTGTTTTTAACAAAAATAAATTGAAAAGTTTTATGTAAATTTTCTCTGCTAGGCTTGTAGCAACAATTAAGTAAAGCTAGAGGTGAAAAGGTAGTACTTCCCTCAACTTTAGAGGTCAATGCCCTGGAGATGAACCAACTTATTCACAAGAGTTCACTCAGCCTCATAATGACCTGTGGGTCTGAAATTTTACATTATATTATATATATTTAGCATAATGACCTGTGGGTCTGAAATTTTACATTATATTATATATAAAAATATATTCATTTACATTTGTTTTTTCACAAATAAAAAATTAATGGGACATGTAGCACTGCATTTATCGAGATTAATCAAGGAAACCATGAGTATATAAGACTTCAGTTCAGACTCTGCTTCATTGGAGGTCCTTGTCCACTGTCTCATTATTTACAGGCACCACTGCATGGGAGTCAAAAGGACATCCGTCGATAAGCAGTAAGCCCGGGTGTGAATCACTTAGGAAAGTTATTAAACCAAACCTCGGTTCTTGCATCATGTTCCCTTGTCTATCTGCTGGAGACCATGTGTGGTACTCTCTCAAGTGAGAGAGTATATTATTGAAAGCCCTTTGGAAATTGCAATGCATATTGATCATGTAGAACCTTATCATACATGCAATAAGAATTCAGAGAAGCGAAAGACCAATTTAAGACCGTATCTATCCCAAACTATAACACTGTCTTCGTATTTGACTCAAAATAAATGTAGCATGCACTGTGTGGCAATATTTGGGGGCATACCTTGGATATCATTAAGGCTTAGGTTCCTAGGGCTGCTGTAACAAGTGGCTTAAAACAACAGAAATGTATTCTCTCATAGTCCTGGAGGCCAAAAGTCCAAGATTAAGGAGGATGTTGACAGAGTTGTTCTCCCTCCTAAGGTTGTTAAGGAAAATCTATTTCTTGCCTTTGCCAGCTTCTGGTGGCTCCAAGCATTCCTTGGCTTATGGTCATATCACTCAAACTCTGGCTCCATGGTTTAAACTTACAGTCTTTACTGGGTGCTATAGTTTAGATATTTGTCCTCCAAACCTCATGTTGAAATTTGATACCCAATGTTGAATGTGGGGTCTAATGGGAGGTGTTTGGGTAGTGGGAGCAGATCCCTCCTGAATGGTTTGGTGCAGTCTCTGGGGTAGTGAGTGAGTTCTTGCTCTATTAATTCCTGTGAGAGCTGATTGTTAAGAAGAACCTGGCACCTCAAAAGCTTCTGCACAGCAAAGGAAACAGTCAACGAAGGGAAGAGACAACCCACAGAATGGGAGAAAATATTTGCAAACTACCCATTTGACAAAAGATTAATAACTAGATTATATAAGGAGCTCCAACAACTCAATAGGAAAAAATCAAATAATCGAATTAAAAATGGACAAAGGATCTGAATAGACATTTCTCAAAAAAGACATATAAATGGCCAACAGATATATTAAAAAATGCTCAACAGCATTAGTCATCAGAGAGATGCAAATCAAAACTATAATAAAATGAGATATCCTCTTCCCCCAGTTAAAATAGCTTTCATCCAAAAGACAGGCAATAACAAACGTTGCCAAGGATGTGGAGAAAGGGGAACCCTTGTGCACTGTTGGCGGGAATGTAAATTGGTGAAACCACTATGGAGAACAGTATGGAGGTTCCTCAAAAAACTGAAAATACAACTACCATATGACCCAGCAATCCCACTGCCAGGTATATATCCAAAAGAAGGGAATTCAGTGTATTGAAAAGATGTCTGCACTCCTGTGTTAATTGCAGCACTATTCACAATCACCAAGATTTGGAATCAGCTTAAGTGTCCATTAACAGATGAACGGATAAAGAAATCGTGGTCCATATACACAAAGGAATATTATATAGCCTCAAAAAAGAATGAAATACTGCCATTTGCAACAACACAGATAGAACTGGAGAACATTATGTTAAGTAAAATAAGCCAAGCACAGAAAGACGAATTTTGCATGTTCTCATTCATATGTAGGAGCTAAATATTAAAAATAATGGATCACATGGAGACAAAGAATAGAATGATGGCTACCAGAGGCTGGGAAGGGTAAAAGGAAGTCGGGGGATAAAGTGGGGATGGGTAATGGGTACAAAAATATAGTTAGATAGTTAGTTACACAGAATGAACAATATTTGATAGCACAAAAAAGTGACTATAATCAACTAGTTAGGATACACTTTAACATAACTAAAGGAGTGGAATTAGAATGTTCCTAACACAAAGACATGATAAATGCCTAAGGTAGTGGATACTCCAATTATCTTGATTTGATTAATTCACATTGTATGCCTGTATCAAAACATCACATATTCCCTATAAATGTATTCAACTATCATGTACCAGTAATAATTAAAAATAAAATTTTTTTAAATCATTTGTATCCAGAAAAAAAAAAGGAAAAAGAAAATAAGTGAAAAAATATTAACCCCAGGCTAGCATTGAAAAGCACCAGAAAACAAAGAACTTTGGGTGATTTCCATTAAGTGGGTAAGATGGGCTGGTCTTCATGACCTTTGTCAGCTCAGACCCTCTTCCTTAGTAATACTACTCAAGGCCTAAGTCCTTTACCACCCCTACTCTGCAATTGAAAGGGAAGAGCTGCACAGCTCATAGATTCCACTTGGTGAGAAAGACTAAAAGTAAGTAGCTTGATAGAAGGAACAGATTTCTTTAAATGAAAATCACTGTCTTTTTGCACAATACATAGATTTTCTTATTGTTGACAGTTACAGTTTTATAAACTAAAGTTCAACAATGTGGGGTTGGACCAGAGTGATGAGAAAGGACCTCTCTGAGGAGGTGGCATTGAAGTTAGAACTGCATGAACAAATGGGGAGCCACACCTGGATCTGGGGGGAGAACACTCGAAGTTCAGAAACACACCTGTAAAGTCTGAGGTGACCTGGCGTATTTGAGGTTGGAAAGAAGCCACAGGCCTGGAGCACCAGTCAAAGGAGACCTCATAGTGACAGTGGCTTGCATTGTCTTACATGACTTCATCCTCTTTCCTCTTGACCACGTCACTTGCTCCTCTGCCCTGCTCCTTCCACACAAGCTGCTCTTGCGCCCTTGCAGTATTTCTAATACTCCAGGCATGCCTCTGCCCTGGGACTGTTCTGTGAGCTCTTCAACAGAATATTCTTCTGTTGATATTTGCCTTTCTAATTTCCTCATTCCTTCAAGTCTTTGCTCACATTTTACCTCTCAATAAGGCCTACCCTGACTACCCTATTTAAAACTATACCTACTCTCTCTCCCACCAGCTCACTCTCACACTCCCTTTTTCTGCTCTATTTTTTTCCGATTTTTTGTCCCTTTCCACTTATCTCCTTCCAATAGACTATATGAATATATGATTTGAATTTTTTATTTAAATATTTCATTTTGGGATAACTATTCTTAGCATCCTAGCATAGATCATAGCATCTGTTGAAATTTATACAAAATCTGAACACTAAAGTCCTGGATTTACAAACACACCATAGCTATATTCATTCCATCTTATAGCATCTTGTGGCTTGTTTCCGACATTTCCAAATTTACAGGATATATATTCTCTAGAGAAACAAGACATTTTATCTGTCCATCACATCAATATTCAGAAGGGTAGATCCTTCATTATTATAATATAAGCTTTAATGCAAAGAAGGTGCGTTACCTTTGTAACATTTTACCCAAAATTCCCTGAGGAGGCTGAAAAGAAAATTCTACAATTTTTTTTTAATGTGTTTTGGGGTTGGGACAGAGGTTAACATAAAGTACGTTTATAAAAGCTTACTGCTGTGTATACGTTGATCACGGGAGGAGAAACTAGAAAACAAATTCCCATGATCCTTAAGAACCAGAATAAGACGCAGGCACATGGGTCTTCTTAGTCCTCAAATTGGAAACATCTGTGTTGTCCAAGTTCTCACTTTTTCCCATAATCGAAGGGGCAGCTCCTGAAACAGTGGGGTTTTTCAAAAGAGTATCAGACTTTCTGAAACAATAACACAGGATGTCCTGACTTTCCCTTAAGTATTTTTGACTCTTTGGGCATGGGGCTACTTCACCATCATTGCTGACCCCAACCATTTTGGTTAGAAATTGAAACAATATATGAGTACCCTATTGTGTTTAGAATATGACACTATAAATTATTATTTTGTATAATTATAAGAAAGAAAAAAATCTACTAATTAAATAAATGTAAATGTTTATCATAATTTCTATGTATATATATGAATTAATATGAAAGTGAAATAAATTCATTAAGGTATTCTTAAAACTTCTTCCCATTCAAAGTTCAATCTTCTGAATAATTGTTCAACTTAGTATGTTGGTAACAAAACACTTTTGAAGAGTTTTCCACCACTGTCTCTGGATTTTTGGCCAATTCTCTGATACTCATTCTGTAAGCTTTCATTATAGAATCATCTTAACCAGGCTGTCAACTGAAAGTTTTCAGATGACAACTAGGATTCAGGTCCTCTGTCAAATAGTCTGTAAGCGGTTTGTTGATGGTAGCTTTCAGGGACTACAGTTGTTTTTTTCACCCCACTAGGAGTTATTTATTCATGTGCAAGCAATGAAAACTATTTCCCTTGGTTAATAGCAATTGGAAAACATTATCAACTATAAGATGCATGCTGATTTCAAATATGTTAAAATGCAAAAAAAAAAAAAAATGTCCATCTTTGAATGGATGAAATACAGTAATTCTATCACTCCATGGTATATTAACCACTTAAATGGCAAGATGGAAATAAAACATCCTAGAAACAATGCCGATCTCCATTTCATTGCTTCTAAATAAAAATCAACCTTCTGGGAGATACATACTGAGTTTTAAAATTTGAATAAAACCAATAAAAAATTACAATCTGAAGGTTTAAGAATATTAGCCCAAGGTTGCCAAATTTCTATTAAGTAACCTAGCTTGGCTATATTCACACAAACGAACACTTCAGTGTATACAAATACAATACTAATGCTTTGGAATCTGCTTTCTCAAAACTGCAGATCTCAGAAGCACTTGCATTTATTTTCTGAACCATCAGTGTTGACGAAAACCATCTGTAAATGAGGTGTAATAAAAGAACTTACAAGTCCTTACCAAACAATGATAGCTTGAGCCCATTAAGCTAAATTATCCCCAGCACAGCAAAAATGATGAATTTCAATTGCATCTCAAATTTCTTAGTACAGCGGGTCCTCGAATGACATCATTCCGTTATAACATTGATAAGGAAAAATACTGGATTCCCAGCTGAGGTTACTTACTTCTGTGTGGAGTTTGCACCTTCTCCCCATGTCTGCATAGGTTTTCCTGGGTTCTCTAGTGTCCTCCTGCACCACAAAGCTGTGCACCCTAGGTTCACTGGTGTGTCTACCTGGTCCCAGTGTGAGTGAGTGTGGGTGTGTGTATGAGTGAACCCTTCGATGGAATGGTGTCCTGACCAGGGTGTGTTCCTGCCTTGCCCCTGAGCTGCTAAGATAGGCTCCAACCACATATGACCCTTAACTGGAGTAACTGGGTTGGAAGAAGAATTAATCAAATCAGAGTAATTAAGGTATCCATCACCTCAGGCATTTATCATTTCTTTGTGTTCAGAACATTCCAATTCCTCTCTTTCAGTTATTTTAAAGTATACTATATCTTACTATTGATTATAGTCACTTTGTTGTGCTATCAAACATTGTTCATTCTGTCTAACTATCTAACTACATTTTTGCACCCATTAACCATCCCCACTTTACCTACGCTCCTTCTCATTACCCTTCCCAGCCTCTGGTAACCATCCTTCTACTCTCTGTCTCCATGATATTAATTGTTTTCAATATTTAGCTTCCACATATGAGTGAGAACATGCAAGATTTGTCTTTCTGTGCTTGGCTTATGTCACATAATATAACATTCTCCAGTTCCATCCATGTTGTTGCAAATGCTAAGATTTAGTCCTTTTTTATGTTTATATAATATTCCATCGTGTATATGCACCACAATTTGTTTATCCATTCATGCGTCGATGGACACTTAGGTTGATTCCAAAGCTCGGCGATTGTGAATAGTGCTGCAGTAAACATGGGGGTGCAGATATCTTTTCAACATACTGAATTCTCTCCTTTTCAATATACATAATACCTAGCAATGGAATTGCTGGGTCATATGGTCATTCTATTTTTAGCTTTTTAAGGAGCCTCCATACTGTTCTCCATAGTGGCTGGTCGAATTTACCTTCCTACCAACAGTGCATGAAGGTTCCCCTTTCTCCACATCCTCACCAATATTCATTATTGCCTTTTTGATAAAAGCCATTTTAGCTGGTGAGATGATATCACATTGTAGCTTTGATGTGCGTTTCTCTGATGACTAATGATGTTGAGCATTTTTTCATTTACCTGATGGCCATTTGTATGTCTTCTTTTGAAAAGTGTCTATTTAGATCCTTTGCCCATTTTTTTAGCCAGATTATTTGATTTTTTTCCTATTGAGTTGTTGGAGCTCCTTACGTATTCTAGTTATTAATCTTTTGTCAGATGACTAGTTTGCAAATATTTTCTCCCATTCTGTGTGTTCTCTCTTCACTTTGTTGATTGTTTCCTTTGTTGTGCAGAAGCTTTTTAGCTCAATGTGATCCCATTTTCCTTTGGTTACCTGTGCTTTGAGGGTATTACTCAAGAAGTCCTTGCCCAGACCAATGTCCTAAAGCATTTCCTCGATGTTTTTTTTAGTGGTTTCATATTTTCAGATCTTAGATTTAAATCTTTGATCCATTTTGATTTGATTTTTGTATAAGGAAAGAGATAAAGAGTCTACTTTCATTCTTCTGTGTATGGATATCCAGTTTTCCCAGCACCATTTCTTAAAGAAACTGTCCTTTTCTCACTGTATGTTCTTGGCACCTTTGTCAAAGGTAAGTTCACTATAGATATGAGGATTTATTTTTAGGCTCTCTATTTTGTTCCATTGGTCCATGTCTGTTTTTATGCCAGTACCATGCTGTTTTGGTTACTACAGCTCTGTAGTATAATTTGAAGTCAGATAATGTGATTCCTCCAGTTTTGTATTGTTTTTGTTTGTTTGTTTGTTTGTTTTGGTCAGGATGGCTTTGGCTAATCTGGATCTTTTGTGGTTCCATGTAAATTTTAGGATTATTTTTTCTATTTCTGTGAAGAATGTCATTGGTATTTTGATGGGGATTGTATTGAATCTGTAGATTGCTTTGGGTAGCATGGACATTTTAATAATATTTATTCCTCCAATCCATGAGGATGGAATATCTTTCCATTTTTTGTGTCCTCTTCAATTTCTTTCAACAGTGTTTTATAGTTTTCATTATAGAGCTATTTTCACTTCTTTGGTTCAGTTTATTCCTAGGTATTTTGTTCTATTTATAGCTATTGTAAATGGAATAACTTTCTTGGTTTCTTTTTCAGATTGCTTAGCCCATCATATCTGATCCTGTTTGTTTTTGAACTGTGTGGTAATAGGAGAGGCTTCTTACAATTTTTACTTTGCAAACATTTACTCCTTGATTTAACCCAATACCACTAAGACTGCCTTCACACACTGATTTACCAAAACCTGGATAAATATTATCTTGTTTTTATTAATCTTTCTTAAATGTATGTATAGCTCAAATTTATTTCAATGTTTTATGTTAGAGATATTTTAGTCTTTATTTAGAAGTTTGGGGATGTTTTTGTGGCCACCAATATGCAGTAGGAAATTAACTCTTTTTTATATCAGTTAGCCTGTGGCAAAACTGGTTTCGTTTTATATCATTTCGCTTAAAGTCACAGTTTCCAAGAATCTATGGACAATGTTAAGTGAGGATTGAATGTACCTTAGTAACTTCAAATCCATTTTACAAGTAGGTAGGAATAAATTTTAAGCCAATTAAAAGACATCACATTTTTTCCTAACATTCTTCAGAAACTTAAGATTGTATTTTGCATGACTAAAATTCAGCCTGTTTTTCTGTAAGGAGATAAATACTAACATTTTGATCACAATTCTTGACCTCAACTGAATTGGCAAATGGTATTTTGGTTCAAGAGACATATTACCCCAGGGGAAAATTTTCCTTGACTCCTGTAGTGTTGTACCACTTGCTGTAGTCTTGGAAACAAGTGGAAAATATTTACCAGCCCATAATTTTTAGTAGCCTGTCTTCCTCAAAGGAGTAGGCACATAGTAGATGGAATAAAATCAATATTCTTTTCTGAGTAGTCTGGGACAAAATGTACTGGTATTTGGATGAGCAATAATAATCCAGGATTTCCTCCCTCAAACATGTTGTGAATTACGAACAGAACCAATTATCACACAAAATAGCAGTGTCACGTGGATTTGGAGGAGTGCTTTGCCAATACAAGGCTGGTATTTGTTTTCAAATAATTATGAATACCTTGTATTCTCTTGTTAATCCTTCCACACCCTCTCAGTGGATCAAAAATAGTTTTGTTTGTTTATTTTGTTTATTGGCAATGCAGGATAAACCATAGCAAGATGTCCTCAACCAAATCAACTAATGAGTATTGAAACTGCATAGAAAATGAAACTCAGGTGATGGTAATTATCAGGCCTAATAAATCCACAAATACTTTTATATATGGAATGCTTTATAGTTACAGACACAATATTAGATTCTGAAAACATTGTGTGGTAGTTTCTTCTTTCTTATGTATAAGAATATTAAAAATCCCTTGTACTACAGAAGCCTAGGGGAAAACCAAGCTAAGCTGGATTATAGACTTTAAAGTTGCGAATTTAAAGATCTTATTGTCCATTCCTCTTATTTTATAGATAAGGAGATTCAGTTCCAGGAGACCAAATGTTGCCCAAGATTATATGACTGTAGAACTGAAAGCAAACACAGGTATCTGGGCTCCCAAACCATTGCTCTTGCCCCTTCACAATATATAATATGTGATAGCAAAACCTTAGAGACACATGCATTGTCAAAGATTTCAATTTTCTTTAAGGCCTAACTTGACTCACTTAGAAAAAGTCTAGAAATGAAATTCTGAAGGCATTTGATGCCCTTTACCCTAAACACTGAGAGTCAGAATGCCTCTGAATCAAATTATTCCTAACAAGCAATTGCCATCAATTTGGCATTCTCAGTAGCTCCAAAGCTCATTACTGACATTAATTAGCAATCCTATGTTTGTTAGCCATTACTCTATCTTCTTTTGAAAAGTTTCTGTTCATGTCCTTTGCCCATCTTCAATAGGGTTGTTGGGTTTTTTCTTGCTGATTTTCCTGAGTTCTATATAGATTCTAGTTATCAGCCCTTTATTGGATACATAGCCTGAAAATATTTTCTCCAGTTGTGCAGACTAATGGCCAAGAAACATATGAAAAAACACTCAACACTCTAATCATCAGGGAAATGCAAATCAAAACCACAATGAGATATCACTTAACTCCAGTGAGAATGGCTTTTATCAAAAAGTCCCAAAACAACAAATGTTCGTGTGGATGCGGAGAAATAGGAACACTCATACACTGCTGGTGGGACTGCAAACTAGTACAATCTCTATGGAAAGTAGAATGGAGATACCACAAAGAACTAAAAGTAGAACTACCATTTGATCCAACAATCCCACTACTGAGTATTTACCCAAAGGAAAAAAACAAATTCTATAAAAAAGACATCTGCACTTGAATGTTTATAGCAGGGCAATTCACAATTGCAAAGATGTGGAAACAACCCAAGTGCCCATCAGTACATGAGTAGATTGATAAAATATGGCACACGTATACCATAGAGTACTACTTAGTCATAAAAAAAAAAATGGTGAACTACCTGTCATATTATCCTGGATGGAGCTGGAGCCCATTCTTCTAAGTGAAGCATCACAAGAATGGAAAAACAAACAACGCATGTACTCTCCATTAAATTGGTACTAATCGATGAAAACTTATATGCCCTATGGAAGTAATATTCATCGGGTATTTGGCAGGTGGGAGCAGAGAGCAGGGGATGGGTAAATTCACACCTAACAGGTGTGGTATGCACTGTCTGAGGGATAAGCATGCTTGTAGCTCTGACTTGGGCAGTGCAAAGTCAATTTACGTAACCAAAGTGTTGGTACCCCTGTAATATTCTGAAATTTTTCTAAAAAACAACAAAATAGAAAAACATTAGCAATCCTACACAAATATCCCGTTGAGGTAAACTAAGCATTATTAGCTTTGCAGCACTGATGAGGCATTTAGCTATACATTTTGTGTGCTTGTTGTCTGGTGCCCTAGCTATTAAAACCTAGAAATGTGCCCCAAATCTATAGATTTTCAGGACAATAGTGGGACTCTAAGAATACAATTCCCAAATCTGGTTTTCAGTTTATCCTGGTGTCATAGTGCTTGAACACAACTAACTTTAGGCTTACAATCATGTCAAGCTCCTTGCCATGCAAAAAAAGCCCTTTTTGCCTGCAAAGCTAGTTAGTCAACAGAGACCAATCCATCCCCTACTATCTGCCATCACTGGGTAGGGGCTGGGTACAAACTGAGCCCTGCCTGCTGGGAGCTACCCATGGAACCCTGCCTCCATCACTTGTCAAACTTTTCTTGGCACCAACTTATGGATAGAAGAGATAATAAAATGGAAAATATGTTTTTATGACCTATTGTCTCCTATCGTAACCATAAAACATCCAACCAAGATTTCCCAAGCACCTACTGGGTGCCTTACCCTGTGCAATGTAGTAGAGCCTTAGAGGTGGCCTGCCTTCTACTAGAAGTTTACTTAGGATGAGATTAAAAGGCAACAACAACAAAGGCAGCTGGCTTGTATTGATGATAAGAGCTCATAATTATTGAATGTTTACTGTGTCCTAGGGAGTTTAAATAGATTATTTTGTTTTATTTCCACAATCCTATATTGGTATAATTTTATTTATTTTTATTTCAAAATATTAAGGGGGTACAAATATTTTTATTACATGGATAGCTTTTATAATGCTTTACTCAGGGCTGTAAGTGCGCCCATCACCCAAATAGTGTTCATTATACCTGTTAGGTAGGTTTCTATCCCTCTTTATCTCCCCCCTCGTAGGCATGGGAATGCCATAGTAGATGGCAGAAGGCAGGAAAGGCACGTGGGACCATGAGGAAATGTTCATTTGGCTGACGAATCTCTACTCTGGCCCCACTCTGCAGGGTGTAGAGCAGCAGCACCTTCCACCTCAGACAGTAGCTCTCAATACTCACCCAACACCAGAACTACCAGGGCAGCTTGAAAAAAACAGACATCTAAGCCCCATCCCCAGAGATTCTGATTAAGCTGGTATGACTTCATTGAAATTTAGGAGTTTGTATTCTAATTATGGAGAATAAAACACCACATGCACACAATAAGTAACCGTGCATCTTGAAAATCAGGTGTGCTGCTACCTTCACAATCACCATCAATATCCCAGAATCACTTAACTATGTTGTGAATGAGGGTCAGGCCTCAAAAGCTATAGGGAAATTGAGGCAAAGTATATCCTTTGGGTTACCCTTGTCTGCATGGCCTATTAGTGTAGCGTAAATAACTACTTAACTTTGGAAAGATTTATTAATGGTTTTCTTATTTCTAATCATCTATGCCTCATCAGGTGATGGCTAATTTATTATTTGATATATTCTTTCAATGAATTTTGGAAATTGGTACTATCCCATTCAATACTAGTGTTTTTTTCCTCAAACATAGGTTTATCATTTTTCCTTTGCTAGTCTGGAAGAACATCAACCCCTTTCCAAAATTTCTTAGAAATATTGGCTGTGGTCTCTGAAGATCTTGGAAAAATCCAGGGATCATTTCACCAGATCTTGCTAATTTGAATGCTTCAGGTTTTCCAGATATTCTGTAAGAACTTTGTTCCTTCTTTTAATTTTCCATTTCTTCAAAACCAAATCAGTCCCTAGTCAATAATTCATCTCTGATCTTTCTGTAGAGGACAAAATAAAGAAGATATTAAGTGTGTCTAACTTTAAATCACCTTCTATAATTAGGTTTTGCTTCCTCAATGGAAGGGATGAAAATTTTTATTTCACAATTCTCTTCTACTTAACAGTCTAAATTACTCTGTAAGTCTTTGATGTTCCTTACCCAATGGTCTCCTATTTAGGGAGAGCACTCCTAAAATAGCACGATTTCCTTGACCCATGAAAGACATCAAATACCTATACCCCATTACAAGTTTTTGAATAATATTTCTCCAAAGTCTTTTTGGGTTTCTAATATGTGTAACAGGGAATGTATTTTTAAAAGAAAGAGAAATAAGAGAGGGAAAAAGAAAATAAAGGAAGGAAAGAAAGGAAAGAGAGAAAGATTTTTAAAAAACCCTACATTAATTGTTTGGGAGGCAATGATTCAGGGGGAAATATTCCAGAAGAAAAATAAATGTAGGCTGACAAATCATTGGTAAATTCTTGCTGGAGATATTTATTTGCCTTTCTGACTTTAAAAAGCCAGTAGCTATTACTGCTTTAAGTTTTTTCATTAAACATGAATGAGTGCCTAGGACACTGTAATATTAGAAAATGTATTATAGGAGCCACTAAATGAAAAATCCACATTCTAAATGTACAAAAAGCTCTTCTATGGGGAAATATCATGTGGTAGCTCCTGAATCAACATTTCCACAAAAATATAAGGACTGAAATTTGAAGACAGACAGTAACTCATTGTTTCATGTGCACAAAACTTGAGAAGATTTGTAAACCTTTCACACCATTGATTTTTCTCCACTGCTAAGGAGAAAAGGTAGAAGAAAAAGAATTCCTTTAGAAGCAATAGCAGTAGCTAACACTAACAGAGCACTTACTATTCGACAGACATTATGCCATTCACATGCTTCAGCCCATTTGACCTTCACAACAGCTTTATGAGACTGGCACAACTTTAATCTCATTTTATGGATACAGAAAATGAGGCTTAGTAGAGACATTGAGCAACTTGACCAAGATCAAGTATTTAGTTAGTTGTGAAACCACAATTTGATCTCAGATGGCCTGACTCCAAAGCCCATAATCTTAACCAATTTGTTAAATATATGGACAACTGTAATAAATGTTATATTCTGAGTACCCTTGTGCATGATGGTTATATCTTTCTGTTGCTTTCAAGCAGGAAACTCAAATAGAAGCCATCCAAATGAGTCTTCATTTGAAGCAGCACTAATCAATGACAAAGAAAAAACGTTCATGTGAGTTCCATGTGAATCACAACAAAACTATGAGTCCAAACAAAAACCTAAAGTCATGATGCTTGAAGTTCACCCCTTCATTAGCTAAAGACCAAACTGTCCTCTAAGACAAACTTAGAATTCCTAGAACTGCTGCCTGACCCATAATATTCATGTCACAATACAAGTATACTTTAGTGTCATTATCATATTATTATTGGTATATTTCCATTATTCATCTTTCTCTGTTCATTAATCAGGAAAACATCCTGTAAACAACTAAATTTACACAGAAATATAAATAGCATGGAGTTCATTTGTTATTCACCAAAATATCAAGAGATCCATGGGGAAAAAATGATGTTACAAAAACTGTGCTTGGGGAGCCAGCTTTCACAGTTGCTATCATTTTATCTCAAATAATTTTTTTCTTAAGTAGACCATGAAATTAAGAGCTTGAGAAGAAAGATTAAGTGTTCAAAAGAACAGTGACTTGCTTCGTGACATTCAACAATCAGGAACATTCGCGATGAAATAGGAAAAGTAAGAGGTTATCCAATAGCAATAATTTATTGTTTGCTTTGTTCTATTTTTTAGTATTTGACACACAGAAACTCCTTTACATGGATTATGTCTAGTTTGGGTTCCCCAGAAGCAAACTCTAAAACAAAGATTCAAGGGCAAGGGGTGGTTAATTTGCAAGGTGTATGGAAAACTAGAAAAGGGGTAGAAAGATGAAACAGAGAAGAGAAAGTGGTCAATAAAGGGTGCCTTATCAAGCCAGTTACCCTTGCAGGGAACTGGAGCTTAATCCCACATAAAACACATGCCTGCCTGATGATAAAGAGAACTGGGGTATTTACGTAACAATTCCCTTCAGTCATGATTTGGGAGATGCTCCTTGGGCATTAATTCCCCAGGACCTCAGAGCTGCAGCCTTCTACAGCTTCAGAGAAAGCTTCAGGAAAGAGATGTTGGACAGGGATTATTGGAAGCTGACCTGCAGGCTTAAAATAGGAAGTCTCAATGGCTTTAGGTGGTGCAGCTATAGCATCTGATACACATGATCTGATTTAACTTCTCACAATAGTCCTAATAACTCTGAATTTGTTACTATTATTATTCCTACTTTACAGATGAGAACATTGAGGCTCAGAGACTTCTAGTAACTTCTCCATGGCCACACAACAAGAGATTGTTTCAAAGAAGGCAGTCTGACTCCAGAGCCTGCAATCTTAGATATTACTTTGTAGAGTTTCCCGAAAGTTACCATCGAAATGATAACTCCACCAACTTCCCAAGGAAAAGATATGTTTATCCTGTTTTTACCAGCAAAGAAAATCTGGCAGAGATTTATTTTCAATGCTTTCCATCATGAAAATACTGGGTATTTTTTTAAATTCCTAGTGCAATTTTCTGGCATTTAGTAAGTACTGAATAAATGTTGAATGAATGAATTACTCTGTAAGGTTAGCCATGAATACATGGGTATGTCATGAATAACATACCCATGAATAACGTAGCCATGAATAAGTAGCCCTCACTTCTAAAGGACCCTACCAGCTTTCAGTTTAAAATTAGATCACAGAAATTCCATCATTTAGCCATATTTTTCTGACCTTTCCTTCTGTGTTCAGGACCACAGCTTTCTACAAAGGACCCCTAAGTATTACTAGAAGCTTCAAGGAAATTACGTACATGGATTCCCAGACCATTCTGGTTACACAGACCATGTGACAGCCACTGTTTTTCTTTCTCTCCATCCGTTCTCTGCTGAATACTCCACATCCATCAGGTGCCATTTCTTCTTCTGGGCATTTCTGAAGCTTTCAACAGGCACCAACACTGATGTGTGGCAGCCCCACAGTACCAGGCTGCATGGTGTTGCTGTGGGAGCAGGAGAGGACAGACAGAGTACTGCCTTGTTTGACAATATCTTTTATGGAGTAGTTAGTGGAAAAAAAATTGTCTGTACCCACATATTTACTCTCAGTTTTCTTTTTCCACAGGACCTAGACAGGAGTCTGTAGGGTCCTGGGCCTGAGGACAAGATACTAGGCAACCTTGTCATGACCATGGATCTGTTCTCTGGCCAAGCTTGGACATCTTGAGTCTCCTGGCACAAGTTCTCCCCCCGAGGTCTTCCTGTTCTTCCAAATTTAGGGCTGCTCGACCACCTAGTTCACCCTTGTCTAGCCCCAGCGTTACATCAGTGTTCAAGCTGGGTCCCCCAATAGACATGTATGCTTGGTTGAATGCATAGGATTAATATTTTATATATGGTTTATATATGCAACATTGTAAATGAGATTAGGGATATCACCTATTAATGTTATTACTGGCTGATATTTTCCTCAGTCTCTAACCTTCTAACTTGTCATTCACTGTATCTACAATATACTCAGAATATGTACAAAACAAAAACTGGAAATTTTTTAGTTTAAGAATCTATTTTCAAAAATTTGCCTAAAACTCATATTATGGGATCTAGGAAACCCACAGAATTTACTTTCTTGACCTAAAAATCTGACACCAGAGCATTCTAATGAAAGATACAAAGAGGGACAATGCCTTAGCCCAAAGGAATGAGTCTCTAATAATGAAATGTCAGGAACTGAGGCAAATAGATGAGGTCAACATCTTGGGCAAAAGAACTTTGCCTAACATTTCTCAAATATTATTGCGTGGCTAAACTCCAAGTATAAAGTAAAGCTTAGCATGAATGGAGAATCATGACTTGAATGTTGATCTTTTCAAGTCAAATGACAATGTGCTCTTTTGAGTGATGATCTTTGAATGCCAAAAATTAAAGAACATTCACAAAAGTTTCAGGTTTCAGAAAAATTAGTCTCTAATAAAGTGTATATAGATGGGTAAATACAAAAACAAGTATAATTGCATTTAGCTTTTCATCCATCTTAGGGGGAAAAACAGTAAAAATAACTAACCAAATCAAATACAATTGCTATTTTCAAAATACCAGTTGGATTCCTATAATATCAGTACATAAAAGTTGCATAACTCAGTATTGTAAGACGAGTAGTGTTTTAAATTATGGCAATAGTTTAATCCAGTGCTACAAGACAAGTATATAGTAAAGATAATCAAAAAAAATTTTGTTTAAATCTCTAAAATCAGTAGGTATCCTATAACCACTGCTGGACAAACAGCATTTGTGAT
>RJWJ010030879.1:0-19818 GCA_004363605.1 Indri indri | reverse complement strand
TATAAAATCTTACTTCTTGAGGTTCTTTTTGCTACAATTAATATTGACAGTTCTAAAAACGTGGATTAAACGAATAGAAGTCAATAGATTTCGGTTTTCTATTTATGTTTATCTTTAAATTACACTTGAAGTTTTTATTCTATTTTTGTAATAAACACTGTGGCCCCAAGGAAAAGTTTGGTTTTTTGTGTGGCAGTCCATGTGTTAATTTGCTCTTTTTATCTAGATTGTTAAGGAGGAAGCAGAAGTCACTGATTTTCTACCCTTCTTTCTAATATAGTCATAAAGATACAAATTCCCCTCAAAGGACTGCATTAGCTACATCCCACAAATTTTTATATTTTCTTCCACTACTCAGTTCAAATTATTTTCTCATTTCCCTATTAATTCTTCTTTGACCCATGGGTTATTACCACTGTGTTAATTTCCTACTATTTTCTAAGTCTCTTATTGTCACTTGTTTCTAATTTAATACCACATTAGTGAGTGAACATACTCTTTTTAACTTGGATCCTATAAATTTATTGGGACATTGCTAGGGCCCTGCGTATGGTCTATCTTGGAGAATATTCCAGGTGTACTTGAGAAGACTGCGTGGTCCATTTTGTTGCGAGTAGTGCTAAAAAGATGTCAAGGTAGCTAATGATGGTGTTCAGATCTTCCAAATCCTTATGAGTATTTTGGTCTATTTGTTCTATCAATTATTAAGTCAGGACAATTAAAATTCTCCAACTATGACTGTGAATCTGAATATAGCTCCCTTTAGTTTTTGCCCAATTTTGTTCCATACATTTAGAGGCCTTGTCATTGGGTGCCATACACAAGCGTTACCACAACAGGCCTGTTATGCTCTGACAGGCCAGCGTACGTGCTGACCCTTGGCTGGAGCCTGGAAACTTAGATTTTGGGAGGGTTCCTACCACCTAACTGGTGAGAGTGGTGCTCTGAGCCTAAACTGTTCACATGCTTGGTTTATGCTGAACACCTGTTTCCCTTCTAGGAGTCTGGAATGTTGGAACGCAACATTTGGTAGGTGACATTTCGCATGTGTTGTTACAATTCATTGCTGGGGGACGCATAAATGCATCCTGTGTGACTCCTCTGGGAGACGATCCGTGCGCGCTCGTGCCCACCTCCCCTCAATGTGCCCCCATGTGCCTACTCCCTTTGCGGATCCTGCTCTGCGTCCTTCTGCCATGATACATCCTAGCTTGAGTGTAAGATGTGCTGAGTCACGTGAGTCCTCTGAGAGAAACTTCAGACCTGGGGGGTGGTCTTGGCAGCCCCAACACAGGTGCACACGCACCTAGGGATGGTCCTGTTTTCTTGATGATCATTATGTCTATGAAATGCCCCTTTGTCTCTGGTAACTCTTCACTTTGAAATCCACTTTGTCTGACACTCGTATAGTCACAAAGTTCTCTCATGCTTCGTATTTACATGGCATATCACTTTCCATCTTTTTACTTTCAACTTGTTTATGTCTTTATGTTTAAAGTGTACTTTTTTCTAAACAACATATAACTGGGTCTTAAATGACAACTTTTAACATATGACTTTGGATCAGGAATTCCACTTGCAGGAATTATTCTACAGACATACATGTGCATGAAAAAAAAGATATAAATTAGGTTATTCATTGTAGCAGTGTCTGCAGTAGCAAATGACTGGAAAAAGTCTAAATGTCCATCAATAATGGCCTACCTAAATAAATGATGGTTCATCCATATAAAGAAAGACTATGGAGTCTTAAGAAAGAATAAGAAAATTCTCATGTAATAACATGAACAATCTATAAGACATATTGTTACGTATACGTATTTTTTAATAAAGCAAGGTACAAAACAGTATAGTTAAGTACCATTTATGTTTAAAAAGGAAAAATATACTCAGGTATATTTATATATTGTATCTGCTTAGAATTTCTGGAAAGTTATATAAAAACAGGTAACACTGGGTGCCTTGGAGACACTTGGATACACTTTCTCTGTGTATCCTTGGGTGAACTTTGAACTATGTTATTATCTTTTCAAAAATTAAATAAATAAATGAAATGGGGTAATAGATAAAATTTCCTACATAAAATTAGGAAAGAGGAAAGTCCCAAGCCATCAACTACCTTGGGAGCTCCTAGAAGGCAGTGGCAGCTGGGCCAGACTAGGTAGTGGCCACCTAGAGCTGCATCACCTGGGCAGCTGACTTCGCTTCTCTCAGGTGCAACCTGGATAAGATGACACCTACTGCATAGGGCTCTTGTGAGGACCAAGTGAATTAACACAAGCACTAGGAAGTTGTAAAAGTAGTTGCCACCCAGTCCCCAACATGGTGGCAAAGATGTAGCTGGTGCTCAGTCAGAGGGTTTGGAATTGGATGATGCAGGACACAGGTGATTTAATCATAGTGCATTATTCCTAGACCAAGCACTCCAACAACTTTGAATGCATGCAAGTATCACTCCACCAGCTGCAGAGGAAAACCGTCTTGCCAAGCCAGACCCCATAAGAAGCTACATGTTTACACTGGCAGGACCAGATCCTTCTTGTGCACCCCCACAGGCCACCGGGCCTCATGGGGACAGTTCAATCACATGGGCACTCTGCGGGCAGCAGCACGGAACCACGAGCTTGTCCAGCAGTTCCTGCCAGCTGAAGGGGACAGACGGATGTGGGGCCATGAGGGCAGTGGCCTGAGTGTGCAAAGGCAGTGGCACATGCAGCCACACACAGAGCCACCAGGATACCCAGAGTTCACGCCTGCAGTCCTCACTGCCAGGCTGAAAGCAGGCCACGCGGAGCCATGCACAAGGCCACGTGGCTCACCTCGTTTCAAAACAGCAGTTCTTTAAGTGTGGTCCCCAAGCCCCTGAGGTTCAGAGAGATCCTGTCAGGGGTTCCAAAGGGCAAATACCCAGACGGTATTTGTCTTTTTCACCGTGTTGACATCTGCACTGAGAGAAAGGAGGCCACTTGGATTTTTAAATTGCTCCACTGTAGGCAGAAAGAAACCCTTACCAGTATCAAAAGTGCTGACCAAGTCCCTGAATCACATATTCTCTTTGCTGATGGGCCACTTTGCCTCTGAATATTGCCAAGGCCCAAGGTAATGGGTACGATGATAGGACGCAAGTAAATAAATAAAAATCAATACAGACGCTCCTCAACTCACGATGGGGTTCCGTTCCGACAAACTCATCGTAGGTTGAAAATATTGTAAGTGAAAAATGTACTTCATACACCTAACCTACTGAACAATGTTGCTTAGCCTAGCCTACCTTAAATGCACTCGGAACACTCACATTAGCCTACAGTGGGCAAAACCACCTAACACAAAGCCTATTTGATAATAAAGTGTTAAACAGCCCATGAAATTTATTAAATAGTGTACAGAAAGTAAAAACCAGAATGGTTGTATGGGTGCAACCATACAGTCATAAGTTCAACAGTAGTAAGTTGGGGACCCATATTAACTGGAAACCTCATCTCAGGTGAAAGCTGTAACAATGTGCTTTTGCTAATAAACAGCAAATTTCATTACCTGCTTAATTATTGGCCCGTCAAGCCACTTCAGGACACACTGAAATGCTGAGGATCCCTTCAACAGCTGGCGTGCTCTCTGTGGGTGGGGAGGGACAAGCACGTTTTGGGCAAAGATCCTGTGCCAGTCACTCATGCTGCCCGTCTGAGGATCACGCGGGCCTCCAGGATTCCCTGCGCCATTCGTGTTAAAATGAAGACAAAAGTTATGAGGGCCACAGTGATCAGAGCAATTCTGAAAGTTTCCCGCCTCCCACCAAATCCCAGAGGACTCTCCATCCCCGAAACCACGCTCTGCAATCCCACCCTCAAGCCCCAGTGCAGCAGACTGCGTTGCTGGCAGGCACGTGCTGCCTTCCCCTTGCTCCAGACAAGCCTCTGCCTCCCTCCATGGGCCAGCCAGAGCATGACTACCCGGCCTCAGTGACTGATTTAAGACGGGCACATACAGGGTTGCTCTCTACAGCTGTGGAGGGCGAGTGCTGCACCAGATGTGAGTGGCAGCTGAAATCCAGCCCTGGTGTGGTGCTGCCGTGCAGGGGGCCCAGGGAGCACGAGAGAAGGAACACAACTCTTGGAACAGTGAGGTCCTCAACCTGAAACTACCAAGGGCTACCTCAAGAGTAGCAACCTTGAGATACATACAAGCAGGCAGAGAGGAAATGTCGCCATTAGAGCCCTGGCTCTGGGTACCCTAACGCCAGTCATGCCAGGACTCCTCGGATACATGGAAAAAGTCTTTTGTTGCTAAAGCCATCTGGGGGTGGGTTTCAAGTGCTACCCAGCTTTAGTGACCCAGCCTATCACAAGTATCATCCATCCCCTTCCAGCCAAACAGGGATCTGAACCTTCTCTACACATCTTTTCAGCTGACACAGAATCCTGAGACCTTGGCATCGAGAAGAGGCCGCATTCTGTGCGCTGAGATGGTAAGCAAGCAGGAAAGGCGGCAGGTCTGCTCTTTCAAGACAGCAGACCTCCAAGTGTGGTTCCCAAGCCCCAGAGATTCAGAGAGACCCTGCGAGGGGCTCCCTGAGGTCAAAACTATTTTCATAATATCCAGATGTTACTCGTCTGTTTCACCATGATGACCTGCGCCGACACAGCACGGGCAACAGTGGGTGAAGCTCCTGGGGCCTCAGCATGCCCAAGGCAGCAAACTGGATCGGGTGGCACACTCTCCACTAGCAGGAAAAGCACACGGCTTCGCTTAGGAACGTCCTTGGTGAAGCAGGGAAACCATGAATTTCATCACTTCTGGACGTTTTTAACATCCTGTGTGGCAAAATGGGAAATACACGAAAGCATTTCTGCTGAGAACTGACAGGCAATGGCCATCCTGGGGAAGCCCCGCTGTGCCTGTTTGGCTGCGAGCTGAACATACAGCTTTTTTCACTCACCAGCACCATTTTTACTACAAAGGATGACTGATAGACAAGCTATGGTTATTCCGACTTGGGTACTTGGCAGACACTTTCACAAACAGGAATGGAGTAAGCATGTCACTTCAAGGAAAACTGTGATAAAAATGGAGGTTTCAAGCAAAAATTAGAACTGAGAACGTTTGTATCCTTCACCACGAGCCTGACAGCTTTAAGAATTCCCTGACAAGATGGGCAGTAACAAAATGAATGTGATCTCCTGAGACTGCTGATTACACATGTCAATATCTGGAAGGTCTGCAGGACTCGTGAACCAGTATATTCCAAATTAACAATGCATATTGATACAAAATCCTGCAAGAATATAAGATCCATCCGAAGTAGAAGACAAACCAAAGGATTTAATGTCACAGAGTATGAAAAGTTCAGTGATACAAGACTTCACTTTGGAACAAATCTTTAAGAAACTACTGCTCATGGAGTTTAGGTGTACCATCAAATATCCACAATTATCTAAAAGACTCTTCCCCTACCTGGATGTGGATGATTTCCTGCAAATACTTCAAAGTAACATCACAACAGATTGAACAGGAGACGGCAGACAGGAGAATCTAGCGGTCTTCTATTACACCAGACACTAAAGATAAATGCAAAAATGCAGAACAACCCCTCTTCTAATTTTTTTGTTTTGGAAAATATAGTTGGTTTTCATTAAAAAATGCTTTTTATGCTACCGTGTAATAGATTTATTGTTACTTTTAAATAAATATTTTTAACATTTCTTAGTTTTAATTTCTATACTGTAAACATTGATAGATATAACTTATATAAACAAAAGTTCTTTGGGGTCCTCAATTTTTTAAAGGGTAAAAGGGTCTGAGATCAAAAAATTTGAGCAGAACTATTCTAATGGGTCACCATCTCCATGCTCACAGCTATATATAGGAATAAAGAGGACACAACCAGCCAGCCTGGGATGTTCCCCCATCCCCCGAGGCCGTGGCTCAGGGTCCTGCCCGCACCTGGAATGCACCCACTGTGGGTGGGCCTGCAACACCCTCAGAGGTCCAGAGTCAGCCTGTTACTGTGTGAATATAGCAGGCACACACATTGGTTTGTGTTTTTGTGGGTTATTTTTGTCTGCTCAATATCCCTTGCTTTGTGGAAGGATCCAACCCAATGTCATGGTAAGAGCTGTTCCCCAGTTCAGGCCAGAGGCCTGCAGTGACTGGTTCAAAAAACACGTGACCCACACTGAGCCATTAAAGTCTTCTCTGAGAGACCTGAGCCCGGGCTGTCTCTCCTCCAATGCCCAGAACTGCCCAGACCAAGCCAGCCCAGAGCCCTAGGCCACCACAGGGAGAGACGGAGGCAGAGGCAAGCCCAGGGGAAGCTGATTTCTGACTTCTGCCCTCCAGAACTGGAAAAGAACGAATTTGTGTTACTTCAAGCCACTGAGTTTGTGGAATTTTGTTACAGAAGTCACAGGAAACCCATACAGTTGCCCATGACCTATAAGCAGAAGAGCCCTAACCAATACCAGCTCAAGGGCAGCCTCCTCTAGGAAGGCTTCCCAGATGTTCCTGGGGTCCAGCCCCCAGGCTCAGCGCCTGTGCTTCCCTTGGCCACAGCATTTGTCACCTGCCTGTGTTGATCTGCTCACTGGCCAACTCCCTGAAGGGAGCCTTATTCCTCCTGTGTCACTGGTACCCAGCTCACCATCAGAACTCAATAAACATTCATAAAATCAAATCAAAGCTTTAGTGAAGTTGACGCTCGAGCTTTTTTTCTCAGAGAAATGTTTTCCTGTTGACTTTCGCTATAAACTTGGCAGCGTATTCATACGGAATGCATGTTGTGATGAACCCAGATGGGCGTTTCCAGAAAGCAAGGGCTCTCCTGATGTGGATGCCCTCTGGAAGGTGTCCCATCTGCCTTTTCTCCTTACTTGCCTGACTCCTGACCCTGTGCCTCCTTCTCTCCTCCCTGGGTGTCTGCAGGACTCAGTGCCACACATGCCCAGGAGACACTGCTGAAGAACCCACAGTGCCAGGCCACCCTCAAGGGACAGTACATTAACCCGACATGACCCTACTGCGCCAGCAGGGCACACACCAGGCAGAAAGTCGTCCACTCTGAAAGGACCTGCCACCCACAGGCAAATACTGATGCTCAGGAGGTGGAGGAGGGACAGCAACTTTCTCAAGGGGCCACAGAGGGCTAGGTGACATCTGAGACACCTGGGGAAGGGAGCCCAGGCAGCCACAGGGCTCTCACTTCACTCCCCCCACCTCACAGACAGATCCAGGTGTCCTCCCACCTGGCCCTCATTCCTCTCCACCTCCACTCTCACCTTTTAGGAGCCACCTCCTGAGAGCAAGCCCCATTCCCACCCTCCAGCTACACACAGCAGCACCAGTGACATTAGAGTCACCATACTTCCCAAGGGTTATGCTCTTACTATTGTCCTGCAAGACTATGAGCTCCCTGAGATCAGGACTGGGTCCTCAGTGAAAATCTTTTAATGATTAAATGGAATGCCATGGAGGAAGAGCAGCAGGGCCTTTGGGGCCAAATAAACAATAGGAAGAGAAAACTGGGAGGGTTCCAACCTTGGAACACCAGAAAAGGCTACAATGGGCTCACCAGGATAAAAAAAAAGAAGAAGAAAATGCACCAGCTTTTATGGAGCCCCAGATACAGAATTCCAAATACAGATTATAAGGAAGCTCAATGAAATCCAAGAGAATGGAAAACTCACCAAAGAAATCAGAAAAACAATTTAGGAAATGAATGAAAAATTCACTAAAGAGCCAAACAGAACTCCTGGAAATGAAAAATTCATTTAGGGAAACACAAAACACAGTGGAAAATTTTAAGAACAGAGTAGCCAGGAAGAAGAAAGAATCTCAGAGCTTGAAGACAACTCTTTAAATTAACTCGGTCAATAACAGAGTATTATTCCAACTACTCTGTAAAGCAGTGTCATCATCATCCCCATCTTATAAATGAAGAAACTGAGACTCAGAGAGCCAGTGATAAATCTAAAACCATTATAATCACCCCCACCCGCCCCTTCACGGAAGCCAGGAGTGCCCAGGGAGAAGAAAGGCCCCAGGGGGCACCAAGAGAACTGGCAGACCAGGGACCGCCTGGGCTAATCCTCTCTCCCCCTCCTCTCCAACTTCAGGAAAGACTCACCCTCCCTGCCTGTTTCCAATCTACAAAATGAGGTCTCTGAAGTCTCCTTGAGATCTTTCTTTCTGCAGATCTATTCGACAAATGTTTACCAAGCACCTACTGTGTTCCAGCACATAGGAAGACTGTCATTTGTCCTGTCTTCAAGAATCCAGAAATCCAGAGGGGGAGAAGGCAAGAGGGTGAGTGTGAGCAGCACAGGAACATGCGCCCAACCTGGCCGGGGATGGGGGCGTGGGCCAGGGAGGCTGAAGAGGTGAACCCTGACCCTCCTGAGTGTCTGAGGAGACTCCCTCGCACAGAGGTGAGGATTAAGTCCCACAAATAGGGGTTCCCAGGGAAAGGAAGGGGCAGGGGGTGGGAAGGCTCTGTGAGGCGCAGAGAAGCCTCCTTTCCAGAAGTGAAGGAGGTGTGGAATACCTGAGACCCAGATGCCTTGGGGAGCCTTTGGAGAAGCGGAGGTTTGATTAAGCACTGCCTGGAATTCCCTCACTCAAGGAGCATTCTTCCAGCACCTACCCTGTGCTAGGCCCAGGAGAATGGGTCCTGAACACAGAAGACAAGCTCATCGCCCGTGGAATTTATACTGGAGCCAGACCAAGACATGCCCCAAAGGCACAGCTGTAACCTATGAAGACCGCACAGGGGAGCTGCAACCGAGACCTAGGACCAGAAAGCACTGCCCACTGTGGTCGAAAATACTCTTTCCCAACACACCTGAGGCAGGATCCAGCGGTGTGTATGACGACAGACCTGAAGAGATCTCAGGCCGAAGTGGGGTCTGCCAGTCCGAGGGGTGGGAGGGGGCCGGCCTGCGTTAGGGGGGAAAGGCAGCGGGCAGCGCGGGTCCGGCCAGCCCAGAGGTCCGGCAGCAGGGACCGGGAGGGGAAGGCTGCAGCGGCCCCGAGGACAGAGCCTCCCGGGCACACCCGAGGGCCGCAGCGCGGGGAAGGGACGGCCGGGGCCGCACAAAGGGACGCAGGGGCCACCTGGCAGGAGCCCGCGGGAAAGTGCGCGCGGACGAGGGCGGGGGGCACCGAGGCCCCGCGCCTCGGCAGGGCCTGGGTGATCGGCACCGTCCTCGCCTCAGCGGCGGCTGCAGGGGGCGAGGGGCTGGGAGTAGAGGGCGGAGGGCAGAGGGCGAGCACCAAGCAGTCCACGACGCCCAACTGCACTGGGCGGCCGGGCCGCACCAAGTGTCCGCGAAGGGGGCGACGGCCGCAGGTACAGGCACCAGGTCCCCCACGCAGGGGCGCGACGGCCTATACCACCTCCGAGCCCGCGGCCTCGGCCCGCGCCTGCAGGCCACGTCCAACCTCCCCCGCGGCGCCTGCCCACATGGTTCCGCCCGCTTCGGGCAGCGTTACCTAGGAGACGGGCCCGCCACAGCCGCGCCGGGAGAGACTAGGCCCAGCTTTCGAGGAAGTTGCCCCGCGACGGACCCAGAGGCCCGGTGACCAGCGGAGCCGCAGGCCTCGCGGGCCGAGGACCGGCCGAGGGGGACAAGCCGTCCGCTGCCACCCGCGGGAGGAGGCTCGGAAGGCGGCTCACCGCGCGCTCAGGCCGAGAACCCGCCTCGCGTCACTTTTGTCGTCAGGACGGCGGGGCCAATCAGAGCCCAAGTCGAGAGGATACGCTCTGCGAGCGCCAGCCAGTCGGCAAGGCGGCGGGCCCGTCCTGATTTGCATGACCGCAAGCTCTCAGCCAATGGGAATGTGACTGGCGTGAACGCCAGCCAATGAGAAGCTATAGGAGGCGTGGCCCCGGGCGTCCCACGAGGTGAAGATGCTGCGAGCGGAACCTGCCCGAGCGAGCGGGATTCGGGGGCGCTGAAGTCGCAGGGGCAGGGCGGGAAGGAAGATCCGGAGCGGGGCACAGGATCCGGAGCTGGAGCCCCCAGGTGAGTGCAGGGGGAGACCCCGGCGGGCGGCGCATTCCTAGAACCTGCGCCGGGAGAGCGGCGGCGGGCACCGGCGTCCCTTCATCTCCGTTTGCCCGGCCCTGCGTCCCTGTCCCCGCCGCCGTCTCACCTCCCCAGCCTCCTCACCTCCTTCTCCGTCGTCTCCCTTCCCCCATCCCATCCTCTTTCCTTCGCTGTCATCACGCCTGACCTTTCGGCCTGCACCCCCGACCCGTGCCCCAAACTTCATCCCTCTCCTGCATCCCACGGTGCGCCTCGCCCCCCATCTCTGCCCACTCCCGGCCCGCAGCCTCGCCTCCCCTTCCCTCATCCTCCGCGTCCCCTCTCCCGGCCTCTACGCAGCCCCATCGGAGCACTCCCGGGCCCGTCGTCCCCATCGCTGCCCCTCGCTGCACCGCAAGGCTCATCCTTAGTCCTCGCCGCCGCCCGCCCCTGTGTCCGTCTAGTCCCTGACCCCCTCCTCCCTGCCATTCTGCTCCCTGCCCCTCCGACCTCTCCCCGTGGGCGCCCTCTCTCCATGCTGCCCTGCTCCCCGGGACCTTGGCACTCCCTTCCTGCACCACTTCCTGGGGCTACTTACACCCCCACTTCCCACCTCCATCCCTTGGCCCCTACCCCCATCTTCAGCTTCTCCCTCATTCATGCCCGGGCCCTGGCAAGAAGCGTTTCGCCACCTCCCTACCTGCTGCTGCTCCTTCAGGATGCAGAGACCCAGCAGCTGCACCGCTTCCTGCTGCAGTAGCAGCAGCCCGTGTACCTGCCCACCTTCCCACCCTCCCATCCTGGCGCATCTTGGCGCATCCTGGTGTGGCTCCTCCTGGCATTTGTCATGGGGGCTCCTGCAGGGGCTATGCTTTGTCTAAAGCATCGTGGGGTACTCCAGGTGGGGAGCCCCTTAGCACTCTCCTCCCTGGACACCGTCTCGCTCCCCACCCCACCCCCACTTTCCTGCTCAGCCTTACTTTGTGATTCAGCATTTTTTGGGGTTGGTAACTTTCTTTGCTTCCTGTCATGACTGGGACCTGGCTATGGGGCTGAAGGCAGGGGTCTCGACCTGCAGTTGGCAGGCCACCTTAGGACCCAGACCTGAGCTGCCTGGTTGGGGAGGGCTTGGGAGCGACTGCCGGTGGGGGTTGCTTTTCCTCGCTTTCATTTGCCTGCCCTGTGTTGAGCCAAATCCAGAGGGAGATGACATAAGTAATAGCTCTTGGGGAAATGGGCGATTAGCATTTATGGAAATTAATACGTCCATATCCGAGCAGCAAGAACACCACGTTCGGGCCACAGCTGTCCCACTGTCTGTCATTTCAGGATTTCTTCTCTCTCTGCAACTTCTCCTCCCCCTCAGAAACGCCAGCCCCCACCCCACACATACACACTTCCAATGGGGAGAGCTCTCGCTCTGCTAAGGAAGTCGCGTTCTGGCCTTGCCTTGCAGGGTTTGCAGACCTGCATGTGGAGAGTCGCCTCTGCCCACCTGATTCTCACTTGGCGGATGCGTCTGCTGCAGGGTCCAGGCTGGTGTGCAGCTCCGGGCTCCAAGCCCTGTGCTTTCACAGCGTGAAGCCCTAAGAGTGCATGTGGCCCCCAGGTCCTGTCTATCAGGCTCAAGGTGCTGCCTCTCCAGGGACAGCTCTCCAAGTTCACACTCAGTGACACTGACGGTGTTTGGGCTGCAGCACGTCCCTGTCTCGAAAGCAGCCTGGTGGAGGCTTCCCTTATAAAACCAAGGTTGATTCTTTTTTTCTCTCTTTGCTGTACCAGTCAACAAATGCTTTGTAGGTGCTGACTAGTGCCCAGGGACTGACTCAGGCAATGGGGGGCGGGGGATGTCATGAAAAATGCAAAACCCTTTTCACGTGTTTCTTGTGTTCAAAACCCTTGTGGTCTGGATACAGAGCCTGGATGGGAGGAAGAGCGCACAAAAATAATTGCACACAGGAGATGGGGCACAGGCCGTGGGTGCCAGGGAGGCACAGGGGCCGAGAGCTCTGGGGGCTGGGCACCTGGAGAAGGCTTCGTGCCCTTGAGCTGGCTGGCTTGCTCTCCTTTTTCAATAATCTTCTGAAACCCAAATGATGCAGGAGGAAGTGAGTGGCACAAAGTTTTGATTTGGCAGTTTCCGGTAAGGGCGTAGAGGGAGGGGGCCTCCCATAGACTTTCCTCTGGGTTGGTGTCTGCTGTGGCAACCAGGCAAACACCGGCTGTGTTGAAGGAAAGCCTGCTCCACCAGGAGAACCCTGGGGAACGTGTTTCCATTTCCAGGGACTTTGGCCAGAAGCAGCTCGTGTTTGGTCCTCGGCTAAATTCTCAGTGATCCTCACGTCACCAGAGGTCCCAGAGTCAAAGTGCTCCCTTGGTGTCCCCGAGTAAGGAGGTAGAACAGGGCAGCTGAGGGCAGCACTGGGGAAGGAGGTGTTGAGGGCCAGAGACCCCACACCTCCCTCTACCCCTTCTGCCCGTGCCAGGGGGTCGCGCCCACAGAGGCAAGGACTGTAAAGCTGCAGGGATGTTCACCCAGCGCTCAGCCGTCTGCTTCCTCGGGGGAGTGACAGAAGCCTGAAGGCAGAGGCTTCTCCAGGGTCACGCAGGCAGGGTGGAGCTGGGGTGGGCCCCATGCTTCCTTCTTATTTGCGCCGTCCACTTCTCTGGCCACCCGAGCTGGAGGAAGCCAGCACCCGGAGAACATGACCAGCTGCCCTCTAGGAAGGCCACTTTGGAGGTGTTGCTGACATTCATGGGAGAAGCCAGCACCCTCGGGTGTGTCTGATTCACCGGAGGGGATGTGGGGAGCAAGAGGTGCCACCAACATGGAGAATTCTCCATGACTCCAGTCCCGCCTGGCCCGCAGGCCCCAGCTCGAGGGCGGTCAAAGAGATGGCTGAGTAGTTATCGCAGGCAGGGAGCCCAGGGCCCAAGGCCAGGGTGGGATGGAGGGGAGGAGCGGCCCTCCCCACACTGGACCTGCACTTCTGCCCTGAGTTCTCCTCGGGTTCTGTACATAACCCTATGAGGTAGGCTGGTTAGCTGGGATGGGGAAACTGAGGCACGGGGTAGCAGCAAGGCTAATCCCAGCCTCCCAGCCAGGGAGAAAACCTTGATTCTGTTCCTGCCCTGCCAGGACTCTGTGGTAGGGGCCCCTTCCGCCATCCACCCAAGCTCCGACAGGTGCCAGAAATCCTCACTTCTGTGCAAGGGAGTCTCCTCAGACACTCAGGAGGGTCAGGGTTTGGTCCCAGGCCCTGAGGCAGATGGAAACTGTTCTTTCTCATGACAGGGAAAGCCCTGCACTGCTCTTTCCTCAGTGACAGCTCACTGCGTACCCCATCCCCGCCCCGCCGCAGCCCGTCTTGGAGTGAGTCTGTGGAGAGATGTGCTCTCTTGGCTCGGCCAGTACTGAGGAGGCAGAGCGCATGAGGCCTTCCTGGAGAGAGGACACATGCTGCGGGGGTGGGGGTTCCACAGCTGGTCTTGGGCCTGTCCCTGCCAGGTGGCTCGAGGCTTTCCATTCAGCCCGGGCTTGGGAAGTGCATGAGTCTCCCTGCCAGGTAGACCCAAGCAGCCGCTTGGTCTCTGTATCCTTCGCCATATCCTGGGGCGCCCCAAGGGCAGGCCTTACTCTTCCTGTGCACGTGGGATGCCCCCCAGCCCGAGGGCACCCTGCTGCCAGCACACCCAGGTCTCTAAGTCATATCCCTGCTGGACAGGGTCTCAGGAGGCCACTCCCCACTCTGCCGAGTGACCACGTGTTTAAACCCAGAGACCTGGGAAGCTCGCCCACGTGGGGTTGTGTGCATCACTTGTCACAGAACCGACACCCCACACCTGTCCCACCTGCTTTCCAGGCACCTGCCTCCCTTGAACTTACTCCTTGCAGGCAGCCGTCTCTGCTCTCTCCAGCACACAGGCCCCGCGGAGCTGACTGTTTTGATGCCATGCTGGCTGCAGATAAAATAGGATTGAGAAAAGGCAAAAAAAATGGTGGTGACCCGGCCCTCCTTCCCTCCTGCTCTCCAGACAAAGTTAGACCGGTGACCTCAGCCCTGGCCGCTGGGTGGTGGAGATCATGGGGCAGCTCATCGGCACCCCCTCGGGTGGTGCAAGACCCTGCGTCTGGGCCCCAGGGGTCCTCTGTACCCACCGCGGTTCCTTGCCCATAGAGGGCTCCTTCTCCAAGTCTCTGCGTCTCTCGCCCTCTAAGCCACACAGCCTCCTCGCGTCTCCCTTCTTCTGGATGGGTGAAATGGTGCATCCAGAGTAGATGCCTAGGGACAGTCTCTGGCACACAGAGGTGCTCAGTAACTGTCAGCTTCTCCCCTCCCAGGGCAAGACCGAGCCCACCCCTCGTCCTCCCTGGAGCCCAGGTAGCCCCTGGGCAGCCCAACTGAGCCTCCAGGAAAGCTAGGGCAGAGTGACTTGGGTTCCCTCCTGATCCGTTTCCTGAGCCCACGCGGGGCTCCTCAGAAGGGGCTGCCTGCTCCTGGGGAAGGGCCTGGGAGAGCCTGGCTGCCTGCTTTCGTGGTAGAAGAGGGGAGGGAAGAGGAAGAGAGGGCAGGAGGGGACAGCCCACTGCCCTTATCTGCTGGTCTGCAGAGAAGACCCCAGGGAAAGATGGACACACCTTGCCATGGCCTCAGGCCTCCAGGAGGGCGGCGAGCCTGCCCCGCATCCGTCTGCACACCTGCCCATCTGATCCGCCGGCACCACACTCTGAGCACACTCGCCATCCTTCACCACGGATGTGTTTTCATTTTCCATCCCTTGGAAGTTTTGGGATCTTTCAGCACAAATGCAGACCCTGATGTCCACAAACTGTCAAGTGTAGAAGGATCTAGAATTGTGCCTTGGAGCCCTACTATCCTGAACATGCAGTGCTGGCAGGGGCTTTCTGGAAGCAGCCTCCTTCCCACCGCTTCTAGATCTAGGAGGGTTAGAAATAGCTAGAATGGAGGGACAAGGAGATTCTAATGAATCCATTCATTAGAAAATAAATTTAAATTTAAAACATTGTTTAAAACCTATGAATACCAATGAAGTGTGGAGACCTTTGCAGCAGACATTTGAAGGACCAAGGATGTGCAAGCCCCGCCCACTGCTGTCCTCTAGAGGCTGAGAGCCGGGAAAGAGTGCGGCACCCACACGCCCAGGGCTGCCACAGAAGCCCTGCTGATGGTGAGGGAGGGACAGGGGCAGGGGGACACTGGACCAGACCTTGAAGGACAGGCAGGCTAGTGAGAGGCAAAGCTGGGAACGGACTTCAGGAGAGGCCCTGCACGGGAAGGCCACGGAGGGAAGACTGGGCGGTGGCCAGAGGCCCCACGTGATCACAGACAGGAGTGGGAACACAGCCACCGTGGAGCTGGACATGATGGCTGCAGGAGGAAGAGGAGCGCCCAGGAGCCTCCTGCACTTTGCTCGCTGGGTCCGGCAGGCTGCTCGGACTCTCGGACGGGAAGAGCTGTGCTGGGTCTGCCAAGTTGGGTCCGAGGTCCTGTCTCTGCTGGCAGTGCCCACGGGAATTGAGAAGGCAGGGCTGGAGTTCACGTGAGAGGTGGGACCTGGAGGTGACAGCCACCTATCCACCGGTCCGAGCCCTAAAGGTTGACAAGGTCACCGGCGGTAGTGCCAAGAGTGAAGTGGGCAGGAAACAGAGCTGGGGGAGCCGTCATGGCTGCGGGGCTTGAGAAGGAAGGTGAAGGGGAAGATGGACAGGAGAAAACCCGGGATCATCCCTGGCCCAGGGAGGAGGGGGAGACAGGGTGGCAGTGTCCGCTGCATGGGGCAGGGGGCTGCTGCCACCCAGGAGGCAGTCTCTGTTGGAGGGGAGACGGTGCCAGGCTCCCCAGAGCGTCAGGGAGGCACAGGGTGTCACATCCCCCAGCCCCAGCTTCCAGCACCCCCCTCGTTCCCATCCGACTGATGCCAGATGGTGCGCGTCAAAGTGGCTTTCCTGAAGTGTCCAGGCCAGGAGGCATCCAGGCCAGGAGGCAGCGGGGCCAGGACCAGAGCCACAGCCCACTCTTCTGCCTAAGTGGCTCTGGAGAAATGTGACAGGGAAAGACAGACGAGGAAGGCGAGAGCAGGGCTGCGGGCCCAGGGCGTGGCGCGGCGCAGGGAGGAACGTCACCACGTCCATCAGCGGGACCCTCCTGCGCCGGCCCCTGCATGGCTATTTCCGTGTGCATTCTCCCTCTTCCTGCCTTGTGGGGGCATTTCTGGGGACGCCCGTGAACTACAGGCCAGGACTCATCTCTCAGCCTTGTGATGACTGCACAGCACAACGGCAGCAGCTGTGAGGACGGGGTCTCTGGGGGCCCAGGGTGGGCTGAGTGCTCCTTAGCCAGGGGTGCTCCCAGCAGGGCGTGGGGCCTGAACCGCCCCCGGGGTCCCAGTGCCACTCAGCATGCCCCACTGTCCCTGGTGACTGATCCGGGGGTCCCAAGACTGTGCTTTGAGAAACACTCCCAGCTATTTCCGTCGACCGGTGAGCTTTCCCGCCTCTGCCTCTCGCAGCAGCGCACGAGGAAATGCTCCCAGACGGTCGAAAGCTCTGGTGAGAGGGCTTCACCCAGGTTTCTTTAATTCTTGGGAACACACGAAGCCCACGTTCTACCGGAGTGACCTGCTACACCTTGTCAGCTTTGACTCTCAACTCGTGCCTTTATGCTGCAGTGCGTGGCAAGATGCTATTGTTGGTTTCCCAGTCCTCTTGGAATGTGGTTTGGTCCGGGGATGCTGCCGAAGGCTTGTCCGCTGTCAAGGAGGCCAGGGCTGTGCAGAGGAGCTGGCCCTCCTCCCTCCGTACCTGCCCGTACCGTGTCTGCCACCTGTCTGTGCCCGTCTGTCCAGACGTATCCCATAGCATCTGCCGTCCTCTCTGCTGCCTGTCCCACCTCTGCTCAGCCGGCCCTGCACGCCCTGCAGGGGGTATTGCCTTTCCCTGGCAACGAGTACAAGGTATTTTTAGTCACTCAGGCCAGGAGGTATTCAGGTGTCATGGACAGGAGGCCCAGAGCCGTCTCGTCCCTTTGCTTCTGTGAAGGACACCCTGTGATTTTGAGCAGAAGATCAAAATCGCCCCTTTCCGTGGGGATCAAGTGTACTTTGCTCCTCGCAGGAGTAGCAGACACCTCCCTGTTTACATCCTTCCCGTTTAAGAGGCAGCGGGGGTGTCCCAGGGCCATCAGCCACGCTGCGCTAGGGCCCCTCAGAGGCTCCGGGGATGCTGCCTGCCTTCCCTCCATCCTGAAAGATGGGTTTGGGAAAGGCCTCTAGGAGTGGCAGGCCAGCTCCCATCCTGCCGGTGCACGTGACAGTTATCAATGGGGCCCTGACCGAAGGCATTCGAGAAAAACAGAGCTGATTCTGGAAAAGAAGGACCTGTTCAGAAGAAGCATATAGGCCGTTGGGGCCTGGCGTTACACCTGGGGCCCAGTGATACCAGGCCAGACAGCCCTCTGCCACTCCGGCCCTGCTGTGAAGCTGGTGGCTGAGGAATGTCACTCATTCCCCACTGACCCACAAATCAGGGACACAGATGAGGTCACTGCCCTCAGGGCCCATGTCACTTGGGGAGGAGGCACCCAGATGCCACACAGGCCACCACCAAAGCGTCAGTGGTGTCTAGCCAGCATGGTCAGGAAAGGAATAGCAGGCTGGAGCCAGGCCTGTAACTGGTGGGCAGGAGGTGGCCTTCCAGGCAGGGAGAACTGGGCACAAAGGCACAGAGACAGCGTGGGGAGGGGACGCTGGCAGGCTGAGGAAGGGTCCCGGAGGCCTGGATGTCGTTAGAAGATGCCTCCTGCCCTCTCTGTGCAGCAGAGCTGGGGCATTCATCTGGCCTGTTGGGGAGGGAAGCCAACCAGGGTCCCCCCACATCTTCAAGGCCCTGAGCCCTGCCCTGAGCCTAAGGGACCCTGAGCTGTGCCAGCTGCCATGATCACCCCCAACATACACACACAGAGCCTAGGTGCTGCTGGCGTCATTCCGTGCCACACCCAGGGCCAGAAGGTTGTGGCAAAGCCCATGGGGGTGCTATTGGGAGGAATGCTTAGGGGAGAGGGTTTCTTCCCACCCCCAGCAGCCTGGTAACCAGCTGCCGGAGCAGCACAGCCACCTGCTGGGCTGTATGGGTGCCGAGGGCCTGGCTGGGCCCCAGGGTGCACCCACATGGGTCCCAGGGGGCAGCCTGTGTGAGCAGTGGGGGCAGGGAGGGGGCCAGGCAAGGGGACCCTGACCCCCAGCCGGTGGAGGGGACAAGAGGGTCCCTGGTCTCTAACGCAGCCCCAGAGTGAGCAGGCTCATAAACCGATATGGGCCCCTGTTTTGTCCAGTGTTTGGGGCCAGGCTTCTGGGCCCCTGCAGCCAGTGGCCACAGGAGAGTCCCTCCAGGCTCTTCAGCTCTTTGACGATACGTAGCCCGGCCTCGTCGTTTTAAGGCGAGGGAAACCGGGGCTGGGGGAGGTCTCGCACTTGTCGGTAGAGCCAGGGTTGTGGCGCAGCTCTCTGACTGAGCCCCCTTGCCAGTCACGCAGGCCTCTGCCCAAGCACACTCCGCAGTGACCTCTACTGCTGACGTCCAGCCCCTCCTAGACTGTGGGCCCCGTGAGGACAGGGTGTGCCTGTCCCGTCACCTCTGTGCCCCAGCTCAGCCTGACTTGTGATGCGCCAGCCACCTCATGAAGCCTGGGGACCAAGCCTGGGCTCCCTGGGGGCAGGCAAAAGCTGTCCCCACCACAGACCCCTGCCTTTACCTCCCCCAGGGTAGCCATGGCAGGCAGAAACAAGCCTTCAGAACCAGGGAGGACCAGAGGGCCCCTGGCCCACCTGAGGCCAACCTTGCCACTGAAGGACCTTCCCCAAAGTGTCTTCCCCCAGGGCACAATTCGGCCCTGAACACCCAGAACAAGAGGCAATGCCCAGGGGAGGGCAGAGACAGCTACAACCGCTGGGCCTGGTGCCCAGCCAGAGATGGCAGGAGGCAGGGATACACCCCCCGCAGCTGAGGACGAGACAAAGCCAGGTGCCTGCTGTGGCAGCTGTGGCCTGGGCTGGCGTCAGGCTGATGGCCACAGGCTCTGGACCTTGGGCTCTGTCCCTGCCCCTCAGCCCTCCCATCTGGCAGCCTCAGCTATAGCCACTGCCATGCCCAAGACAGGACACAGGACACAGCTCGTGTTTTTACAACCAAGGCACTTAATTATGCCGAGGTAATTCCTTCAAACTGCAGGAACCATCCCAGTGTGTCCAGATCAAGTGTTCCCAGGTGACAGGCAGAGAAGGCCAAGGTCCCAGGAACAGAGTTCCAGGGAAGCTGAGAGCTCCAGGCCTGCCTGGCTGGGGGTGCGGGGAGAGGAGTCAGGCACTGCCTTTGACTCTCTGGGAGGTGCTGAGGACAGTGAGTGACAACGATTGTTAACGCCATCCTTGCCTGTATTGGCAGCTGCCACTTGTGGGTTTGCTCTCGGTCAGGCCCTTGCTTAACCCTTACGGTATTTACCCTTAATCCCCCAGCGCCCCCAGCAGGCCCTGCCGCGGCCTCTGCTCCCCAGGTGAGAACAGGCCCCATACCTCGCCTCAGGTCACACAGCTACCAAGGGACAGAGCTAGAACGTGACCCCCTATGCCTTTGTCCACACACTAACGGGGCAGGTGCTCACCCGTGGCCTCGCTCCTGGGCCAGGGTCACCAGGATGCCAAGTAAGGGGGAACTGCGCCGGGACACAGCTCCAGCGCCGTTGCTGTGAGCGGAGCCTGCCAGAGCCTCCTGCAGGACGCCCCACCC